>JACXIV010000041.1:3652406-3786766 GCA_014737475.1 Bombus confusus
TTGTTCCAAGTTGTTCGATTCTCCAATTCGTCGTTCTGATATCGTGCTATAAAAATTTATTTCTCTCTAGTACGCCTGGATAAAAGGAGTAAGTTGTTTCTACAAATAAATGTCTGCGAATAATTTTCTTCGTGACCGAATTACGAGAAAAATTGTTTTGTTACTTAGAAGTCAGTGGGATTGGAATAAGTAAAGACGAATTCATTGACAACATCGCGAAAGACATATTGGATAAAGTTCCTGTCGAGTACGATCTCGTTAGAGTGAGAAAACATTTTGGTCCAACGATAACTCCAACCACGATTGTTCTTTTCCAAGAATTGGAGAGATTTAATATGCTGATTAGAGTAATGAAGAGGACATTAACGCAGTTGAGAAAGGTCTATACTTCCTTCCCTGTCATACAAACGTAAATCAACTTTCAACAGTTCGCAGCTGTCACGAGTGTACGACTTCATTGACTTCTGAAATGATTGAGACGCGCTAGAGTGAAATTTCTCCTGTGATAGGATAAATGTGATTTCCTTCGATAATCTCTTAAGGATTTCTTATTTTTATCGCATATATTTATATATCGTTAGGCTATCGCTGGAGAAATTGGAATGGACGCGACCCTCGAAAATATATCCGCAGCATTATACAATGGCGTATTGCCGCACGAATGGGCCATACTAGCGCCAGACACGAGGAAAACTCTTGGTGGATGGATGGAACACTTCGAGAAGAGGATACAACAGTACACTAATTGGGTGAGATATTACAGTCAGCACAGATTTCGCGATTTATCGATTTATCAAAAACATTGAAAATTATCTTGCTCTTCTTCGTTAAATATAAAAATACCCAGTCGAAAATAAAATATCGAAATCCTGTACCAAAGTTAGAAGAACCCTTCCTAATAGACTCTTCCAAATTTCTTAGTCTACGACGAGCGAGCCCATAGTTCTCTGGTTAGCCGGGCTACACATCCCGGAAACTTATTTAGCAGCTCTCGTGCAAATGGCTTGCCGCAGGAATAGCTGGCCTTTGGATCGTTCTCTCACATACACAGCAGTATCGAGATTTACAAGACCTGAGAACGTGGAGGAAAGACCCGACCAGGTAACCAATAATTCATCGTACATCATACATCCTGACTTCGTTTCCAAAAGTTGAACGAATAGATACACACATAGACAAGCGCTCATAAGCATGGCGATTGATATTTTGATTGGTTTATAGTAACGGTATTTAAATTTTGCCAAACTATACAGATAAATAATAATTAAATACCGTAGGGTTGTTACGTGAGTGGATTATATTTGGAAGGGGCCAGATGGGATTTACAAGAACAATGTCTTAAAAGATCACATCCGAAAATCCTGATAGAAGAATTACCAATTCTCATCGTCATTCCGGTAGAAGCTCATAGACTCAGACTTCAGGTAATGAAATGATTTTAATTCGCGTAAAATTGATTGAAATTGTTGAAATAATTAATATGTAATTACGTGAATTATAGAATACTTTCAGAACGCCAGTGTACACTACGTCTAATCGAAGGAACGCCATGGGGGTAGGTCTGGTTTTCGAGGCAAACCTCACCACCACGGAACACATATCTCACTGGGTATTGCAAGGAGTTTGTTTAGTGTTAAATACCGATTAAATGGCTCCGAATTATATACGATTACAGTAATAGTTATTATTTTATAAGAAACGCAATATACAAAGACATCCCGTGTACAGTGAATATCTTTCTAAATATATTAAAAGAAATCTTCCCAAAAATATCAACCACCGCATTATATCTATGTAACTTTGTAATACTTCTTATTTAGAATATCCCATGCACCGTTTTCTTTCTTTTTGCAAAGATAGCCCTTTAATAGAATTAAAATACGCGATAAATAATTAAGGAAAATGCAGATATATTTACATGTATATACAGTATACTATTTATTGTATCCACTTATGAACTTGATTTGAGGTAAACAGAGATTGTAAAAGGAGCTGCCGACGAAATCATCCAAACGTTGCCATTTCACCCAACGGTAATTCTCTAATTGTTCTGTTCCTGTTGCTCGGCCAACGAAATGCGGATCCACGATCAACAAATAGGTGTTCTTTGCACCCTCGTGGATTCCTACAACGCACTTACTTGAACAATCCCTATCTCCTCCCATCATGATTGGGCTACCGAATTCCTCGAAGTGACCCTTGATAACTGAAACTTGGTCCCGCAAGGCTCTACCATTTGGAACATGCACGATTTTACTGAGAACCTCGTACAAGTGATTCAATACAAGGCATACCTACAAGATAGTCGAAATTAGCTTGTTTACTTCTATTTTTGGCAAAAGAGTAGATACTGCTTATCGGCCGTATCGTTAATGGACATAATATTTAATATTTTTCGAGTATCGCTGTTCCGCTTAAAATGCTAAAAGTAAAGGCCGCGGAAATTGAGTTTAGAACGGTTTACAACGCTGTAAAGTATATCAGAAATCGTGGTACGAACAAAAAGAAGATATTTGTCGTGCAAGTACGGGTGTAAGATCTGTCGAATTAGTATTATCTTTTTAGCTGTTTCTCATAAATAAAAGGTAAGTCAAGAGCGCGTGTATCGTTTGATGAATATTCAGTAGGAATAAAAAAATGTTTTTCAGTGGGACGGATAAATTTGCATCTAATACAAATTCTGAATATGAAAATTCGAATTATTTCTGCAAGAAAAATCAATGCCTCTCTTATTTCATCAGGATTTATGATACAGCCTGTATAAAAATAATTATTCTTCCAAGATATTTTTTTGGTAATTCTTCGCAAATCGACTTACTTCGAAACTTCCTATCCACTCCCTCGATCCAATAAATGACTGTTCCTTATCATCCAGCGTGACGAGTGCTTCCTGTATACGTCTGATATTTGGCACGGATTGGTCCAAATTCCGGTTCCTTATAACCCACGAGCATATTGTTTGTAGAGTTCTATATCCACATCCCCAACCCTAAATTCAATGTTTCATCGTGTTTTCTCCATGGATAATCTTCTCAAAAAATAACTTCAAATTACAGACCTTATCGTTAAAACCATCGCAACCATAGTGCCAATACTCGTAATCCCCTTGAACGAAGAAACTTTGACCGACTTCCGGAGCAGGGATATCACGATGAACGTTTCTCAATAAATCGCTCGAATAATCGACGGTCATCGTTATCTCCCGAAAATCATTGGACAATTACCCGTTTCGTTCCATCCAACGAGCCACGTAAAGCCACTCTACTTTCGCGTCTGTCGTAACCGCTTCGAAAAATCCTTAAACAGACCGTGGTTCGTACGGGATGGTAAATAGAGCGCGAAGCTTCGTATTTCCCGGTTCAGCAGTAATTCGCGGCCATTCCGTGTATTTTTCCTCCAACAACCTAACCTATCCAACTAACTTGCCCACCGTACCGTCATCGCTGCAATAATGATTCAGTGAAAGCGTCTGACGATCGAGAAAACCTTTCGTAATCTACGATCTACGCGTCCGCATCGTCGTTCGAAAGTCGTTTCACGAGCAGAAGAGGAAGCGCTGCCTTTATGATAGGCGTTAAATTGTGGCGTCACCTGCAAATACCTTCTCTTGTTCCTCGTCTATTACCGTCGTTCTCCTCGTATAAACGTATATTTGATACGGACGTGAAATCACGTACTACGCGGTCACGCGCACTTCGTTACGCGTTCCTCTTACTGGTTATTAAATACACGGTTCTTGGTAGCTCCGTGTGGCGTTACTGCGAGCGAAAAAAAGAGAGGGACAGAGTGATCGGCGTGAAGCTGACCGATAGAATGGACACTGGGATTTCATAGCAAAATGCCAATCAGACCAGACGACCGTGTGTGGATAAGACAAACGGAAAAATAAGTGCGGTAACAGCGGAAAATAACTGCGCGAAATTATATACGCCGAACAAAAGTTCGAAACTGTGCGGTGCTTGGGGCGAGTTAGAGTTTACCTCCGGGAAAGATGAGAACGATAATATTATGCACCTAATGGGTAAGTCGCGTAAATCTTGCCCGTGAAGCTTATTTAATTAGCGTTAATCTATTCGAATGTGATTTCTTCATTTTATACGCGGTGGCATCGTGTCAATTTGACAGGTACACAGTAGACTCAACGTTTATCGATTTTCTGCTGATTAAACAATAAGAAAGAGCATTTCTTTCGCGGGAACAGTCTCGAGGTTAGTTTAATGTTTATATGTCGTTATTTTGGTCGGTCGTCGGTTTCTAGCGGGTTCGAAGGTCTTCTCTCGGGAATATTGCCAAGTATTTTAGGTTATGTTTATTATGTCACTTTAATTAGCAAGCAATGCTTCAGAAAAGTTAGTTTGAATGCTTTGATGAGATAGATAGAAATTTCTAGTTTATACCTTCTTCTCAATTGAATAAACATACGATTTCGTAAGCGCGATGTGCTTTTACGTTGTAGACGTTATTTGTTGGACTTTACATTAGAATGACACATACTGTCACTTCTTTGTTTACCAGTGTAAAATTGAGGGATGATTCAAATATAAAGTGTGTAACAAAACGAGAAATATGTATGGTGCAGTGCGTGAAGAGGTCTCTGAAAGTTGGTTACACACGTATGATCTGAGCAGTACAATGATTCCTAACGTTAGTTCACCAATGGACGACGAGGAGCATTTTTGCAAGATGATCCTGTATAAAGAAATCAAAGATTCCAGGTAAGTGTTAATTTAGGGATGTTTTTACAGATCTCCTGTACCAATTTATTTCTTGTTTTCCAGAGTACGAATATGGGATATTGTCATATTGATACCAAACCTCTTGTTTCTTTTATTTATCACAGTGAGATTTAATAGAGCACGGCTTAAATTACGAGCAACGAGTAGTCCAATATTTTTAGCATTTTATGGACTTGTCATTTGTAATGTAGTGATTTCAGTGATAAGATGTATCGTTTCAATGACTGTAAATGCAGCAGCCACTGTTGGTGGCAAGGCAGATAAAATACTGTGGGTAACAGTGAGATTTTTCCTGTTGTCCACAGAGATGAGCGTGGTTATATTTGGTTTGGCTTTTGGTGAGTTGATTTTGCTTTTGTTATTTAAGATTGCTTATTTAAGAAACTCCAAATACATAACTATTTATTTGTAGGACATTTGGATAGTCGCTCAAGTATTCGTAGGGTATTACTTGCAACATCATTTATAGCATTGGCTTTTACCATAACCCAAGGAACCTTGGAGCTAGTTTTACCAGATGATACATTCCATATCCCTAGTAGAGATTTTTATGTGTTTGGTCATGGGGGAATGATGTTTTGGTTTTGCAGCAGTCTTGTTTTCACAATGGTAAATCTACGATGAAATAAGCATCGATGCATATTCTCTGCAAACAATCTTAGTTATCGTTGCAATCTTGTTACAGATATATTTGTTTATATTAATACTGCCATGGACACGGTTACGAGACCGTTTAACCCTTCCAAGTACGTTGATCAACCTCGTCGTATTCAGTATCTAGTAGTAGTATCTATATGTTACAAGATATCTTTTCTTTTTGTTTTGCAGCAAAAAAGAGTTTTTACATTTATGCTGGTACATTAGCCATGCTGGACTTAGTACAATCAATTGGCGCAGGCTTTTTAAACTACACGCAAAATCCGGTAGGATTATGTGTCGTGGATTTCACTGCTGCAGTTTATTTAACACTTTTTACACCTTTGGTTTATCATACATTCCTGTCTGAATTTTTTGGGTAAGTTACTACGTATGTCCAAGAATAATTTAATATCCTAGAAATCACTGATAGGGACAAATGGGAAATTTTGTTACAGAGTTTCGCAACCTTCGATAATGTTTTCATACAAGGCACAAGTAGACGATGCAATGGATGAAGACACGGTGTCGTTGCCGCATCAACAGAGCTTCTCCTCGTTAAAAACAGACAGCGATTATATTTATCAGGTCCATACTCCATCTATTCACATGCCCTTGTATGGTTCGCAAGTGTTAAAATCATCCACCTCAAAACATGAAACCTCCCTACACTCCTTAGCATCCACCAAAGACTCCAGAAGTGGTAGCGGACGTATCTACGATTCCCCAGCTGCTTTATATCGATCCACATCCGGCATCAAAAGCTTTTCCAGACGCCTGAGCACAGAAAAAAGTACTTCCGACCTGAAGAACTATCCTCTAACGAAATCCGACAATTTTATCGATTCCAAAAAGAGTTCGCTAGATCTAAAGTTGACTCGCCATACCTGGGAGAGCAGATCTACATCGCAATTCAAGTACGGTGGGCCTAGTAGCGTCTCAAATTTGCTTTTCTCGCCAAACACCGCTAGCAGCTTCTTGTATAAGCCCCGGTTAAACGATAGCAACACTAATTTATTCTCCTTAACGAGAAAGGGTAGCTTGACGCACGAACGACAAAGATCTGAAAGTAACGTGTCCGGTCGGCCTTTTCAAATCCCACCGCTAGAAAATACGTTGCAATCCATTCTGGATAGCAGCACGACTGATCAAGAACGGCTATTCACGAAAGGTAATACTACTGCACAAGATTTGCAAAATATACAAAAGAAAGAATCGAGTCCTTTGAAACAGTACACTGGCGCTGCAATGTCTGAAGGCGACGTTGAAGACGCATTGTCTGATTCAACAGATACTTCAACCGTCATGCAACATTTATTATCTAAGCCTGCTTCTTCAACAAGCGAAGAGGTGGTATACGAAAAACAAAGGAAGCAAAATACAAAGAAAAAGGAGTCCGGTGGATTGAGTGATTATTTATTATCTCTGACAACTTCGAACGCTCAGAACAACGAGAAAAATAACGAAGTAAATCCTAGTCCTTCTCCTCCCCGTTACACTAAATCTTATACGCAGAATGAATCACTGTAAATATTTGTTTTAGTAATCGGTGTAAAGTCTAAGTCACTAGTTTTATATAAGAGAACCTTATCTTACCCTTAATCTTTTAAATTCGGTTTATTTTATCAATTAGAACAAAGTGAAGTATCCCGTGTCTAGGAAGAATTATAACGCGCATTTCTTAAATAACTATATAGATGTATCATAGTGTAAAATAGGGGTACGCACAAGATGCTTTATTATGTGTATATATATAGCATGTCTAGATTTAATTAAACTCATTAATGTAGCTGATGCACTTGGTTTTATTTATTTACACTAACTTGGCAGTGGATAACGCTAATATTTTTGTTTTGTGTTGCAACCAACATATTCCTCATATCAAACCCTATCGTTCGCTTTTTTTTTTTTTACTTCCAAAAAGAAAAAAAAAACAGAAAAGACAAAGGCACAAAAGAAAAGTGGGATATATGAATTATTTGCACCCAGCTTGAAAATACACGAACCTTACGTCATGCGTGTGCCACGGTAGTAATGGAAATTTTCACCGTATAATGTCTTTGCACGAAATCAAATTTTTATCAATTTTAAAGATTTTTAAAGTTTCTAGATTTTTTTACGATCATCCAAATTTTGTTCACGACGAAACGTTCTATATCACCCGCTGCCACTTCTCACAGTTTTGTTAAACAGTGCAACGAGAACTGTTCTTTTGTTCGCAGAACCACAGTGTCTATGACTCGACCCAGTTCGACACAAACTCCACACCGGTGAATCCACTGTACGCGGCGTCTCTGCAGAGTCCGGATAGCATAACCGGTTACAGTATAGATAGTCAAGAAGGCCAAGCCCAGGCGAACGGTTATCAACAGTGAACGAGCTGATCGCGTCTGGCGTGGCTCGACTTACAGTTACGGTCACGAACATGGATCCAACGATTAGTTCAACGATCGAGTTCAATTTCATTGAAAGTGAACTACTGCGCGAAATCCATTGAAAAAAAAACGTGTTCCATCGTTCGATTCTCCCCTTTAAAGAACGAAACTAGAACGAAAGAACTCCCGTACGATTTCACTGAAAGAATCTAGTCGCTACGAACATTTTTAGAACGGTGCAACGTCGATGAAACATTCTCGATTTCATTTTTCTTTTTTGCGATAGCATCAAGATAAAAGAAGCGATCGTGTGCTATTTGCAAAAGGATAGAGTACGTCTTGAGTTTCTTATTCCCCGTACGGGCGAATAGAGTTTCGCACTTAATCGGTTAGATGATTCGTATTATTAGGAAAAATGTTTAGACGATGTACGAAAGAAATGACTTCATTGTGTCAACATCGAAATGATCAGCGAGCTGCTAACTTCTCGAGACAGATTTCATCGGTTGAATTCGACTTTCGACAACTTGCTTATTGTTTCTCCGTCCTCTTCACCAAAGACAGACCTTCCCGGTCTCTCTGACTTTAGCGAAAGATCTGAGCACGATCCATGGCGAACCTCCCTCGCTATTTTCCTACTTTTGCAATTAAGAAAGCATTTTATGAACGACGAGCAAGGACAATATAGGAGAATGGTTCCCGTGACGAGCATAAAGATTTACTCGCGAGGATCGAAACATAAAAACTTAGAATTTTAAGGAGAACTCCACGATACTCCGTTGAAAATATTTACGAAAGACTCCATCCATCGTGTAATATGTATATACACCCTGTACTCTAGTGTAAAGGATCGTGCTATTTATATACTAATATATTATATATTATATATATATATATACATACAAGAATACATAACGTTATATTTATCGATATTGTATGTCCGTATTTGTGAACGTGCTAGTTCCGGCAGAGCCGCATCGGACACGAAAAAATTCTTTTTTTTCAATTTGATACGTAACACCAATTATTTAGAAACCAGTGGCGATAAGTAATAATTGATTTTACTGTAATTAATATCCTCAGAATGCAACGTGTTGAGACAATTACGTTGAAACACCGATATAATCGATATTTTGAGGCGTTCTAAACGGTTCCTTTTGATCTTTCTTCCCCCTCGTATAGATCTGATCCCTCTACATCGTCGTGCTTAACACGAACCATCGATTTTTGTACTATTTGTAAATGTATTTTAGTCAAGAGCCAAAGTGTCAAAATTCGAAATCACTCTTCAAAGATGTTCGTTCGATGTGGTGATTTTAAACTCGTCTCGATAATTCGATTGCTCCCTTAGAGCGGATCATTGGCGGTTACGATCGAATAGCAATATACACATTACACATCCTTTCGCGCGTTTTCTAACGTTCAGATCCGTACGGATCTGTGTAAATACCACGAACAGGCTTATCGAAAGCTCTCTGGAGGCCGAATCTCTCTGTCAATTGCAATGTCGATTCACTCACACTCACACGTACACGTACACGTACACGTACACGTACACGTACACGTACACGTAATTAAACACACTAACTCGTTCTACTCTAATTCTACCAGGCGTTCTCTTCTAATTATGTCTGACGATCGTGATCAGGCTTTTTTTTGTAATTGTCGGGTGGAATGTGAAAGGCAATACTTCGGATCGCGTAACATGATTATATATTTAATGAAAATAAAATTACATTTCAATCGAACGCTTTGAGACTTTTCTTTCTTGTCTTTGCCAATCCCACCATCCAGTCAAGGCTCGTACAAACCGGAATACGATCACCAGAAATACCGTATCTGGATTCAAATCGATCGATTTCTAACAACAACAACGAGGAAGTGTCTTGTATCCATACGATTGGCCAATTGTTGGGATACAGTGTTTCTAGCAACCGTAGCTCGGTCTGTACGAAAGAAAAAATACTAAATAAAGAAATTGATATATTTTTCGTTAAGCTACGATTAATTCCGGTCTAAAGTTAAATCGATCAATAATTAACCAATAGCCAAGCCGTCGTTGAACGATAATTTTTACAAGATCTTAGGATGAAAAATAGAAGACCAGACTTCTCGCGAACCGATCGATATCAATATTATCTTTCCACCGAAGCTAAAGCCTTCAGCTTCTATCCCTATTGCTATCTTTAGCCGAAGACTATGTATAGTCGTTGGAGCTAGAAACTCGTAACACCGATATCACTGAATAACTTCACGGTGGCTTCCAGTACCTCCATCACCCTTAACATATTTCTCCCTTTATAACCCTTGATCCTTTTCAATTTAACTATCTCGATCCGATGGAAAAAGCCGGCGAGAGTTGGTAGTAATTAAATCGACGACAATTTTTTGTCATCGCGTTCTGTCGAACGAACGAAATTTTGCGACAACGTCGACTAGAAAGGTTTGCAAGGTGGATAGACTCGAGCCACTTAAATTTTCGCTACACGATAGGATCGCGGCTATAAATACAAAGTGCATGCATGCGCATTATTCGCGCTCCAACTTGCACTACCTTTTCATGGACAAGGCTACCGGGCAATGATTAGTCACAGTACACCGATCATCGGCTCTTTCCGTTCGATTGAGCTCCGTTGCACAATATCAGAGTGCAGTGTTTCTCGCACGAGCCGCGAAAGAGTGCATCAACACCCGTTGTTTACAGAAACAGGCAACAGGCTGGTCTTCCTTTCGTTTTATTTTAATCGCCAATCGCTGGTGGCCGAAACAAAATTTTAACGACGGATTAGAAGAAAGTTGATATTACGATGAAAAAGGTGGTGTAGATTTTTAACAACCTGTTTCCCCTACCAAAGAGCAATGAAATATTTCCAGAAGTCTAGCCAGTTATCTCTTCATTCGGTCGATGTATACTGAATATTAACGACGTATGGTGTTGAATAATTGAAAGAATTCTCGATTAAATAATTATTATTCTAGGCGAAATAATTGGTAAAAACACCATGAACGATACTTTCTACGGTACTTTCTAAAGGGAAAGAGTCGATACGTTAATAAACGCCACAGAGTATTCGCAAAATATTCGACGAAGCTTTAGCCGGAAAACAAAGCACGAAATTCCCCTTTATCACTGCCAGAATCGGTTTCAATAATTCATACTCCTAATCGATAATACCGAATTGATCGTAAAATATTCATACTGCAAGTACGTGCAAAGCGATACTACCGAAAAGGCTCAACGAACTCAACAAAATTTCGTATATCAATATTCTTCCGTATGTATTTATATTTCTTTATATATATCTTTGTACATCGATAAAATCTTTTTCGAGTTTCCTTTCCTTTGCGATAAGCAAAATATTTTTTCCCCCCTCCAATAATGCCTGAGAAAGAGAGTTTTCAACGAGTCGCGAAATATCTTCTACGAGGTTAAGTTCACGGGATATATCGTACATAGTTATCCACGAAGAATTTGTTACGTAAATGAGTTGTTGACCGAGCAGAGGCGTGTTATCGAGATCGAGTAGAGTGCTGCTTCTCTCCTAATGATACCGGCCTAATTAAGTCTTGCTTGATTTTAATCAACCTCCCGAGACTAGATGCCGAGCAGTTTAGACAATGTCGCCGGCTGCAAAAATAACAGGGAACTGGCCTAAATACGTCGTCATTCGAAACTAGATAATTAGCGACAGCTTTTATAATCTGCTGTTGGATGTTTTTCACAGAAAGACAGGAGGAGAAAGAACAACGTGCTGTTTGTTCGAACTGATGAAACTGAATGAATTTTACGAGGTACATATAATATGTTAATGTTGAGAGAGACGTCGATGGTCCTGCGACGTATTCAGAATCCTTGATACCGATCGCTATACATTCGAGGATTCGAGCTATAGAGAAAATGCGGTTTTGGCCAGAATCCAAAAAATGGGATTGTATCTCGTCGGGTCGCGTTAATACGTGTTTATTTGAATAGAATGTAACGCGCGTGATAGCGCGAAACATAGCACGTTTGCTGGTACATACTGTTTGCTGTAGGACGCTTTCATTCATTGTAAATGTCGGGATTTATCGTGTAGAATCGTTAATTACGATTTCTCCTATGAAATTACGTACGGTTAACGTGATGATTAAATTTCTAGGAAAGTATCATTCTGTTTACCGTAAAAGTGCGAGTCTTCTTATAAAATTACCAATCATGTGTAATTACTTTTCTTAAGAGAAACGTAATTCGAGGATAAGCCTAAAGAATTCGCTTTACAAAGAATAACGAAATTTTGCTTCGAATTTCTTATTCGTTGCATAATTATAATTCTCGCGTAAAACTATCAATTATGCTTAATTTTTTGGAAAAAAAGGGAACAGCTGATATTCTACATATTAAATCTAAATACCGAATTAAGGAATTGAAGTGACATTTAATTCGGATTTTTTTTTGAATTTACTCTAGTGACGTGATTTTGATTTAAATGGCAATCTGTTCTTGGCAAAATATCGTAAGCTTTTCATTTGCAGTAGAAACATAACTCTTACAGAAGAAAAATAGAAAAATGGAAATGTTATTTTACGGCATTGGATGGTAAGCAAGGTTAATTGCCATGTGATGTTTCTTTATAGGCGACACACTTGTCGTTTATTACACAGCGTGACACGTTTCTCTCCTGTAATGCTCTTTTCTACTTAAAGAGTCGTACACGTTCTTTCACGAGCGGGGCAACTTTCTACCAGACTTTTCGTTGTTGGAATCTGGCCTGCACCCTTGAAAGGCTTAAGAGCGCGAAACAATTCTTCACACAGAGAGCAGTCGGCTTCTTACGTACTTGAAAACAAGTTGCAACATTAGGGAAAGGCGATTTTGAAATATTATTGAAAGTGAAATCTAATGTTTATTTATGAATCTAATGAAATACGAGAAAAAGTAGCTCGACTTTCGATATCTATCGAGTCGAGTAAATTATCTTCTTCTGCTGAACGTTACTCCCAAGAGACTCGAATACGAGTCTCCAACATGAAAATCATTTCCACACAGATGACGTCCTATTTGATAGCGTATAAATCAAGAAAAACGTTACTCGTTAAGACTTCGAGATTCTATTTTCCCCGAACCATAGAAGAATTTTGAGTAATATTTTATAAAAGAATTTTTTGTCAAATAGAACATTCAAACAGCAACGTAAATAATTCGATAACGACGATACGGTGGACTGACCCAAAAACGAAAGTTCCGTAAATCCTCCATTTCAATTCGACGCAATTTTTACAGAATTTCCGACTTTCTGCGTAACAAAATCTTTCTCCAAGTTGATTTATTATTCCAAAAACCATGCTTCGAACATTGGAAGTCACGTCAGCCGAACACCCCTCTGCTCGACGATTTCTATTCTGTTTTTTCCCGTTTGGGTGGTCTCTGTTCTCCCACGGAGCTTCGGATGTGTTTCTTATGCCGTCTAAACGGCGCCTGAGGACCTACTTCCCGACGTTCAAGGATACTTTGACAATGAAACAAGAAGCCCGCGTGGACGTCTGACGCGCTACTGCAAAACATTGATTCCACCATTAAATGCGTCGTATATTTTCAAAATAATACAAAGCTGCTTTTTTTCTACATATTACGTATTTTGTACTTTGTTCGACAGAAAAGTACAATCGAATGCTAGTGACTTCGATCCTACTATATTACACTCACATACAATCTCGACACGTTTTCATTGCTGAGTCATCTTCTATTTCGAACGTATATTCCGAAACATTTACTTGTTTCACTTGCCTCGCTCTTTTAACAAACGCGTGTCGTTTATTAAGCGCGTGTGCGTTTACGCTTAGCAGGCAAAACTTTCCTGCTAAATCGTTACGTGTTTCGTAAAACTGAAGAATTTGAAAAAATCTCAGCCTGATACTCCTGGATTGCTTTAAAAGACTCTTTCAGAGATTAAAAGTCTGCCGCGTTAAAGGAAACCGTTGTACTTATACTATGGCAGTGATTTCAAATTAATGAAAATTAATGAAAGCAAGAGCTTCGGCATACATACGCGGAACATATGAGAAAGTGATCGCAAACTTCTAGATGATAAGGTAACGCGTGAGTACAAGCCTAGTCGATGTCAGGCTAATCCAGGGGATCTGATCGTCTGGTAGAAAAGGGGATTTCATAGTTGTCCGAACAAAACTTGACACGGGCGCACACTTTCGGATAAACGCGTGTTCGCTAGTCTGCCATCATCTCAAATTGCAATCAATAGAGAGGCGACGAGACGGCGCCGAAACGTGTCTTCGTCCAACATGGTCACAATACAAATAGAGGGTGTCCCAAAAGTCATGCGACAGGATCGCGCGATCTTCCACGTCCTGTTGTTCGAACCGATGTCACTTTCGCCACCATACAGCGCTAACGTGGATGTGTTTGCTCGACCCGTCGAATGTTTGACTTTTCTACGCTCGGGTTGTTCGATGTTTTAAATTGATTCGAACCGAGGTATTTGGCGGTGGAGCTTCGTGGTAACGCCGGTCAGATTTTTATTTGAGAATTTCTGGTTGATAAATTGAACGAAATTTGTAACGGATATTTTGAACAAACATTTTTCAAACGATGATTGCAAGAATATTGGCATTTGTGAACGTTTTAAGAGACCTCTCGTTCTTTATATTATTTTAATAACGAGAGGTCGGTCTTTAATTTCTGAAATTTATAATATCCGCTGTTTGAGCAATATAGATCGATGTATTCAGACATCTGTATTTAGGTATAGAGAAAGTATATATCTAAATAAGAAAATAGCAATTTTCGATTTTTTAAATTTACGATATCAAGTTTACGGTAGAGACTGATTTTTCTGGTCAGATCGAACGCGGAAATATAACTGAAGTAGCAAGTTCTCTCGTGTTCTTAGATACTAAAATTTGACGATTGTGAATTTTTCACGTTTTGAAATGTATAAATATACAAAAATCGCAGGAAAAATATACGATAAACACACTTTTGTCAATTTTTTTACTTCAATATCGCCTTATGAACAAAGAGAGGTATTTTAATAGATCTTGAAGATTGAAGAGTAAAGAAATTTTCTCCGGAATAAGTAATATCAAATCGAACCTAGCCAGACACTAAATCTCTACGTTACTGCTATCGACACTTCGACTAAAGATTTGTGATCGATCCTGCCTCATTGACGGCTCGAAAGTAACCCTTCTCAATTCCTCGAGATGCTATATTCAGCCTCTGTCTCTTTGTGAGAAATTTTACAGCATTTTCTTACTCTCCAATTATCTTCGGAAAACATGGCATACTATAAAGGGATATAATTTGTACTCTTAAAAAATTAGAAACCATCCACCGTCTAACGCATAATGCATCGATAATACCTCGTCTTTTTATGATAATAGCCTTCTCACGGTATTAAAACTCTTTGCTCGTTCGAACGGTAAACATAAAATGTTTAATAAAATCTCCTTGTAAGTACCTACACATACAAATTTCGTTACTTTGCGTCACAGATAGTCATCAATCTTTCAATGAATAAACTGACGGTGTTTTCTCGTAAAGATATCGTCGTAAAGGCTATGGCTTTAAATAAATCGTTTAGAAAACATTATTCGTTAATTTCGTCACTTTTTTCCAAAGACGGTCGTCGATCTACTATTTCCTAAACACGTGTCTCTATACAGATATTACCAAAGTTACGATCTTAGGAAAATGTTGCGAAACGTGTGCACGAAGCGTCGACTGATGCAATTTGAACGGAAGGTTCTCTTATTCGCAAGAGAAGATTCGTTTCTTTATATCGCGCGGACAGCTTCGTAATAGCCAATGATTTGTCAAAGTATTCGGTGAAATTAACACTGATATAATTCCAGTGTCGCTGTGGAAAACTTATCGTCGGCCTTTATGAATTCATTTTGCGACGACGTGGATTCTCAGGCGGATAACGAAATGCGAGCGACGCGGCGTAATATCTCGGGGGCTTTTAAATTTGTGCGAACGTCGCGAGAACACCAGCCGTAATTTTCGTCGTCATAACGACCGGTAGGCTCTCTGTGTTTCTCGCCTCTTTAATTACTTCGATAAACAGTTGTCCCCTCGTGTGAAACGCGATCGAATAGGGTAACCGAGAGGAGGAGGAGGAGGAGGAGGAGGATTAACGAGAGTAGGAGGTGATTTAAATACCCTCCACCGGGTTTCTTTTGTACTATCGTGGAGGAATGTTTCGTTAAACAGAGGATATGGGAGTATCAAAGAATATTTCCACGCCTTCGCGATACGATAGACGAACCTTGTTAACGACACGTTTAATTAGAGGCGCGTTTATTTAGAAAATTACAAGGACGAGCGCATAAGTAGAAAATGAAAGAACAAATTCGTAAATTTAATTAATCGTACGATGCAAAGTTCTATTTCTGCCTTTTCTTGCAAAAAATATGTTTCGTATACATGTGCTAGTTATATGCTACGTTAGGAAATGCAGATATGTTAACAAATATTACATCGTACGTATTTCTATTTAAGAGATACCGCAAACGACAATTTGCTAAAGTATACACCACGTAAATCGAGATCACTGCAAAGGCAAACATTTTCCTACCAGCAATTTCACCGATCTATTTCACCCTACGAGAGAACCTTCCCAACCCTATCTAACTTTCACGTTGCAAACTTTCTTCGATTCTCTGCTGCCCTAAGCCATTAAATACCAATGTTGTATTAATGGAATTTTTTATTTGCAACTTCTTTCTATTTAATTCGGGTTCTTCAATTCCGGTTTTAACCATCGTAATCACGGAAGAAACTTTCCAAGTTTAATATCATTTCTCGCTATTTCCTCATTTATCCGAATCTTACGGTTTTATAAAATTAACGATCGAAGCACTTATAGTACTATTATTTACGCCGCTGTAACAAACCAACTTTTTCAAATCAAGGATATTCTTTATTTTTGTATCCTTGATCGATACTGTGGTCTTCTTGATAGAACACCAAATTACCGTATTTGCTTTTTCCAATATCGACGCGTTCGCACAACTTTTACGCGTTATTTCACTGCCTGGCTCTTAATAGACCAATTCTCCTTGTACCCAATCAC
The DNA here is from genome assembly GCA_014737475.1 of Bombus confusus. Classification (NCBI taxonomy): domain Eukaryota; kingdom Metazoa; phylum Arthropoda; class Insecta; order Hymenoptera; family Apidae; genus Bombus; species Bombus confusus. Next base: position 3,669,225 of record JACXIV010000041.1, read on the forward strand.
TAAACGCATAGCAACGTACATCGATCACGTATCGATTTTCTAACGTAAAGACATTAGATATTACATACAATGGCCAACCCTGCGATGGCCATCGGAAGGAACTCGTATATAATAACTAAAGTCTATTTGACTTCGATCCTCCTTTCTACCGATCAAACGTACACAAAAAGAAATAAATCGTTCCTTCTTATATATCAGATTATCCGGAAAGTTTCTTTCGTTCTATAAGGAAACAACGGTTGCACGACGTTTTTTCTTTCATATTATTTTATCGAATTACGTGTGATCGTAATAATGGAAACGGAAGAAAATGGGCCGTACGTGATTCAGTAAAATAATAAAAAACGACAAATATCGTGCGTCTATTGTTTCCTTATAAACGGAAAGAAACTTTCCGGACAACCTAATATATTCCTATAATCCTTGCCTGCAAAAGCTACCTATCCAAGTTTCAAACTCTGCCAACGTCCCTAGCTATGCTTATGAACGGCAGAAATTAATGAAAAATATTTTTGATCCTCGTGGTGGAGGCAAGTCACCTCCGCCTCGATCCTTCCAGGCCCGGGAAATTAATGAAAAATATCTTCAAGCCTGCACGTCATCGTGGATGCAAAGCACCTCGCCACGATCGTCGTCCTGGCTAGGTAGGATGGGAGGTGAATGGGCACGAAGACAAAGGCGGGCCACTCGAGGACGCAGGAACGCGGAAGCGGGCGCAGCCGCGGGTAAGTTGGGCGCGATGAGCGCCGACGCCAGCGAGGGCGACGCCGTGGACGCTGTAGCGACGCGGGGATGTCAGTAGAGATGCCGCGTCCGCGAGCAACGCGTATCGACGACGGTGCCAGTTAACCCGACGGGGTAGCATCGGGGTGGTTCCAGGCGAAAGTACGGCGAGGGGCGCGTCAGGACGCGGCTGACGCTCGCGCGACAGACCGAGCGTCCTCCGACTTCCGCTTCGACCGATTCGAACCCATTTTCACCGAGTTCTCCTTCTATTTCGTCCAATTTGCCCATCGAATCGTTCGATTATCGTAAACGCGGCACATTTAACGAGGCATTCGCGTCCGATTATTTCGAAGAATTTTGTTAATCGAGAAGAAAAATCGAGGATCAAGGAGAAACGAGTGAGATGAGAGAGCAGAATGCCAGGAACGACGTCGAGCAAGAATCCAAAGACAAAAGCGGAGAAACGTAGGATAAGTAGACGCCGTTCGGCAACGATCACCCTTCGCGTCCCTTCTTTCTATCCCCCGAACGCGATCGATTTTATTCCTCGCCTTGGGATGAACGATTCTTCGTGCACGAGCGACTGATGGCTAACCTTTGAGCGCGGCTAACAGCAAGGTAAACATCGTTACTGCGGGCCACGATTTTTTAAACGCTTCGAAAGTGCCACTCTTCTTGTCGTTCCTTCCGATTAAACAGACTCGGTTAAGGGCGATGGAAAATGCTTTTATCCTCGTTACGCTGATCGAGGTGGCTGATCGTGATCGATCGGTTGATCCGTTGATTATTTGGTACGTGGACTGGTTGGGGGAGTAATCGGGTGTACATATAGCCGGAAACTGCTATAACTCGGCAAGTTAAAAGGCGGGAACGAAGGATCGACGGTGTTGGAAAGCAGCCTCGAGCGTAGAAAACATCGGAAAGGCAGATCGAGGAACGTGTGTCGCGGTTTACTGTAATTAGAACGCCGTAGCTTTCTGTCGGCAGTTCGGTGAAGTAGCGAACAGTCTTTGAATTTTTGATTCGCGTACTCGTCGCACACGGGAAGATTCTCTCGGAGAATGGCAGTTTCTGTTCCCTCCGAAAACGTATCTTTCGAGAGTCGTATTCTTCTGGAAATACGAACGAAAGAGAAATTCTGCTTTTCATCGTAGCGATCTAGAATCGATTATCGAACCACGTTGCCTCGCCGAAGCAAACGATTAAATTCTTGCAGCGCAAAGACCAGCATCGGGGAGATAAGGAAGATCGAGGAGCATTCGTGAAATGGGAATATTCCAACTTTGATCGAAGAACACGTTCGAAAGTATCCTGATTCGATTGTCTCAACGATGAATCGAGAAAACGAAGAAGTACGTTTAAACTTCTAACTTCGCAGAACGAGTAATCGAATTTCGTTCCATTTAAACGTTTCTCTCTTGACTCTTCTTTTCCTTGCTTTCCCTCCAAATTGTATTACTCGATAATTTTATTACTTTCATCGTTATTTTTTCATTTGCAACGTTAGATTTGTTACTTTATCGTTATTTAGAAAAGAAAAAAAAATGAAAAACTGAATTCTTTTTTTTTTTTTTGAAGAAAAATTTTATGCGAAATTAATGGATAATATCTAATTCACGTTCGGAAGGTTTTAGAAATAACTGTCTGAATGATAATGTCTCTGTAGCAGCGACCAGTCTCTCAAACGCTTTGCGGTGTTTTGCAAAAAGAACCAAATTGCAAATGTTTGGTGCTGTCCGTGTTAATATACGGATGCCTTGCCGCAGTGACGTGGTGTAGATGCGCGAATGTCACCAAGGTACGTCACTTCCTCTGCATTACGGAAATCCAATCCGAGCACTGTGCTACGAAAACTTAACGATTCGATTCATTTGACCGTTCGTAAATTAAGAAAAGAAGGCACTTTGAGTGGTAATTGTTCGTAGGTGATAATCAATTTCTCGAGGTACCCAATTAAAAGCACGAGACACGTGTCTCCCTGTGACGATGGCTACATATACATTCCCGTAAGTATATAGGAAAATCAATTCGAAACATTCATATTTATCACAGAAAAATCGAATTTTTCAAATTAGTTCGTCGTAAGAATAAATCTGGCGATAAATTTAATGAACCCTGGGAATTCGGACTCGAAACGTGGATTTCCATTCGAAATTTCTTAAAACCAATTGTTTCCCCTTAAGATAATCTAAACGAGCAGCTTTTATTAATCCGTTAACCGGCGAAGATAGTAAATCGTCATTCGCAGAGATTAAAGTCCACCCGACTAGAAAGAATTGATTCGTCTCGATGAACTTGGAATTCCAGGAATTTTTCAAAATCTTTATACCGTTCCAAGTTTCCCTAGCCAAACTTTCCCAGAATATTCCGTCTATACAAATACGTATAAATCGGTAAATGGAATCTTTTCTCGCTGTCAGTTCGGCGTCGACAGAAACGGCGAACATTTTGCAACGGAATACTATCAGCCAAGGATTATATTCGACGAAAACTTATATTCGCGTTACGATATAACAACCGCTGCGTGTTTCACATTCTTCTTATAACAGTTTAAATAAAACTTCGAACGATCTATATTTGTATGACGTTCTGTAAAGTTCAAGTTTGGCCATTAAACCGCGCGGCATCTTTTGGAAACTTTTTGTTAAAAGATAAGCTTAGCGGATTAAAATGCAGAAAGTATCGTAAGGTGAAAACTACGAAAAGGCGAAGGAGCGACAGGATGAGAATTTATACAAAGTATTTCATTCTATTCCAGGTGGCATTCATGGGGATGCTGTATTTGGTCTATCTGGTGGAGTGTTATCATTCGCCGATCAGGATCGATCTGTTACACGCGGAGAGCCAGGATAGCGTGTTATCGAAGATCTTGCAGCTAAAGTCGGCACAGCCGACCATCTGGTGGAAAGCTGTCTCGTACCATTACGTGCGACGTAAACGTCAAATTACCCGGTACAGAAACGGAGACAATTACACGACGACGCAGGTAACGCATAACGCGCAACGTGCAACGCATATCTCGTAATCCAGACGAAAGGAAATCGCGGGATGGTAAATCGTTGATACGCTACGCGCGAGCCTCGCCGAAGCTCGTTGCGAGGACAGATGGACCATTCTCTCTTTCGCCTTCTTTCTTTCCTGAAATTCTTCCTTAATATCTCTCACGTCAGATATTACCAGTAACTCTATACGATATCAACTGTGCACCGATTACAAATTCGTCATTTAAGGTGAAAAGAATTTCTTACGGATCAGCCGCCGCCGCCGCCGCCGCATTTCAGCTGGTTCGGATAACAATTCGACGAGAAAACGTCTCGAGCGAAAGTTCATTGGCATCAAAGGAGTGATTTGGCGATCTGTACTTTCGCCCAATGGCCCATCTATCCCCGATTTATCCCTCTTTCTCACGCTCTTCGTCTTCCAGGTCTACTACGAAAGGATAAACACCCATGCGGCCACATCTTTCTACTATTACGACTACTGCGGCGTAAAGGACATCAGCAAAGAGTTGATCTTAGATCCAAAAGTGCCGATCACGAAGATCAATCTCAGCAAGGGATTCGCCTTTTCGAACATGAGGTCGGCGACGGAGTTCGAAGAGGCTAGGTCGAGATTCTTCGCGGAGCAAGTACGATAAATTGGAATTATCCGAGCGGATCGCGGATTTTCGTGCATTTACGCGAAATTTGAAATATCGAAAGCAGAATCCAGGGCGTGGTATTTGAGTTTCACGCTAGACGAAACGAATCTTTATCTAATTTCTATTTCTCTAATTACGCCCATGGAAGATAAATTCGCGTAGGAATCCACGGTCCACGAATGATTCTGTCGATTGAAAATGATCCAGCGAACGCGTGAAATTCAACGAATTAAGATGTCGCATTGTTCGAAGGAACTGAGAGACGATTACATGGAGATGAGGGAAGGTCTGGATCTCGGATATAATTCGAACCCTACGACACTGGTGGCTGTTCTTGGCAACCCTTGGTTCACTAATCGCTACGTCTACTGGTGCCTGAGTGCTCTGTTGCTCAGCTGGCCTTTGAGAGTGATCATAGAGTACAAGTCGCAGTATGCTGACTATCAGGTGAAAAGCTAGTCCATCAACTACTACCTATAGTTGTCGTAGTTCGTCTGATCCGAATCTAATTTAAATCTCAAATAAAAATCTCAAATAATTATCTCGAACAATACGAAAAAGTCCAGGAATACTTTGATCGATATCATCGAGTTTCCGGGTAACAAAGATGACATTAAAATTCTCAGATCACCAAGCTGTTCGGAATCAACTACGACACGCCAAGCGGAAGCGAGCCAATACACGCATCCATGAGCCAACAAACTATCAACCAGCCCGGCTCGTACATGCTGGCACCGAGTTACAGCGAGGCGCTTCTGATGGACCCAGCACCGGACCAACGACCAGCCGAGTCCCAAGACGCAAGTAGAATGGAAATGGTGCCGAGTTATTCGGAAGCATTACTCTATCAGCGAGCGGAGCAAGGCTGCGTCGTAACGCAGCAAGTGAACGAGGATTCGAACCGTCGAGTAACGTCGCGCGAATGTACCTGTCCCTGCCACGCCGTCTCGTTTACCTTGGAAATGAACGCGCAGGAAGAAGGATCCAGACAAGACGAAGAAAACGGGCAATCGAACGATCAGGCCAGACAGCCATTGATAGAAACCGCGATCGAAGTACACCCTTCGAATTGCACTTTGGTCAGCGAAACCGAGACCGGGAAATGCGGAAGCTGCGGGAAATTCTTGGTCGAGGCACAGCTGGAGAGCTTAGAGATGTCGAGAGGCGAGTGTGACGTAGAAAATCCTGGGACGAGTTCGATGACAGGGTTCCAGAACGTTAGAAGAGGGCCGAGGACTGGCACGATGCCTCGAGACATGTCTGAACCGAATCTTAGGTCCAGATCGGAATTGATGGAAGCTGACACGAGGTTCCTCAGATTGAACGGACAAAGCTTGAGGAACATTTTAGAGAGCGACCAAGAAGGAGAATTTGGTATCGAGGATAGAGTGGCAGAGATTAGTCGAGATAAGACGAGTGAGCCAGAAAGGGGAAGAAACTTCAGGTTATCCCTTTGTTCCCTCGATGAGACCAATTGTAGGTCTGGAGTGGCTGTAGACGCGAGTAGAGGCGCGATACCGAAAAGGATAGCCAGCAGAAGCAGAGTAATCGCGAATCCCATGTCGAACGAGGCTAGCGGACTGCCCGATTCCACGACGTATTTTTGTCTCAAGTCGATTCTTAAACAGAATAAACGGAGATACACTCTGATTACCGCAAAGGAACTTCAGAATTTCTCGGACAGAGAGGACGACGATACGATCAGACGTTTGGAGAATCGATCGTCGTATCACGAGGGCTGTATTCCGGTTTCTGCTTCGAAGAACAGCGTCGAGGAAAAATTCGATCTGTTCTCAAGATCGAGAGAAAGCTTGGACGGAGCTTCGGGAAGGAGGAAGAAACAATTATTGGAGAATATATGCACGGATAAGGATGAAGATGGATCGAAACGTGAAAACAACAGGTAAGTTCTTGATTAAGAAATTTCTTTAAAATTGGAAAGAAAATTGCTTGAAGGTTCAGTACTGAGACTTTGTTCGTGATTTATTTGATTAAACGAAAGCGTACAAAGCGAGCCAACGAAGCAAAGCTCAATGAATCCTTCCGCGATGAAATTTTGCCCCACAGAACTCTCATCTTTGCAAGTCCGATACAAGAAGTTTGTCCTGGCGACCCATTCGGAGGAAAAGACGTAGTTCGAACGCGACAAGAAGTAGATTCCACCTCGCCGGACGAGTCACCAAACCACACAGTTCTCAGCCAACTCGGACGATCTCTCACCTGTGACCGGAAATCAGCTCGACGTCGATTCCAAGAGTCTCGTAGACAACGTTACTCGGACAGCTCTCATCCTTCTTCCTTTTCCTGTCCGCCCGATCGTCAACATCCCTATCCGTACGCTTTCTCGGCGTCCACAGACGCCGTCGACATCACAGAATTCGACAAGAACGTTCAACAAACCTCAGCTCGTGTTTACCAACACGCAACGTCTTTTCCGCCTTACGAAGGATCGATTTCCGGTCACAGTGACAAATTTACCGATCAGCAAGCCACGATAGACAGAATTTCTCCGATGAACGTTCCTAGGTCGTCGAACAAGGCAGAATTGACCCGTTCGTTGACCGAAAGACGAACGAAAACGGTTCGAAACAACGCGAATTTTCGACGAAGCTTTACCGGAAGAGTGGAGGATTACAGAACGGAGAACAACAAATGGGCGAACCTGAATATGGAGACGTCGTTATAACGAAGGGACACGAGACGATAACTATAAATATCCGTCCTGCCACTTTTCAACATCCTGTACATACAGCGAAAATGCGATTTAATCGGCCACGCCTTTGCTTCGAGTCGGAAGTCGCTGGAAGTTGTAGAAAGAAACAGATCTTTTCGACGAACTTTGTTTCGCAATGATACCGAGTTTCGTGAATTTTCTTTGCAACATATATAATACTTTTCGATCGGTCGAATCCAAAAGTATATTACTCTCAAGGGGCGGAGATCGTTATTTTAAATTCGTTATGTATATTCCAAGGTTATATAACAAAATTCACGCATATTTTTTTTTTATTACATTCGCTGACGAAAATATTTGAACACTTGGCATAAAAATCTTCGTACCAACAAGCTTCTCCTATCGAAGCAACCATAAAATATTGTAACGAGACGCAATTCGTGAAAAATTATTCGTTATATGTTATAAAGAAAAAGTGACGAATTCGGTGTGCTACGAAAACAAAGTTCAGCCGACTTTTTTGTTTGAGATTATCTTTTTGTGGATACGGTGGAGATTCGAGCGTGAAACGCTGTCGATGTTGCCAATAGGGGTTGTACTATGGACTTTGAAAGAAAACTGTCTGTTTCTTAGCGCGACGCGCCTTGCTAATGATCGTGAGTGCAATTTCTAATTGATCCAGCGTGAATTATGCGTGCAGTTTTTGCGCCAGTTTCGTGAGAAGAGAGCTCCTCGGAGAAGTCTATGAGATCTTTCAATACAAAATTCAGGGGATGGAAATTTTGAAAACGACAGCTATTTGTACGCAGGCGTTTTTATCCTGTTATGTTAAGCAAGATAGCACGTCTATGCTTATGTCCATGGGGTTTCAATTATATTTAGATCGTATTGTCCCACGATTCTCCTCGATAAAGTGTTTCGATTTTCGGCTAGTAGGATGAGATTGAACTAATCCCTCGTTATACTGAATATACAGAGCATTTTATATAAAGTAAATTAATAGAAATTAATAGGTCAATTATAAAACGTTGGACTAAATTGTTCGTAACTTATACGATTCTTGATGAATCATATTTAAAATAATATTATAGGCTGTATAAAGCTGTATAAAGCAAGCTGTATTAAATTTTCAGATCGAACGGTAAACGTTAAAAAGAAGAAAAAATATAATTTAATAGATATGAATCGAAAAATCGCAAATGAAATTCTCAAAAATAATAACTCTCGTCAAAGTATAGATAAATAAAAATTCATTGGCATCAAAATGTGAAGAAAATAAGAAGAATGTATATATTACGAGGGTTGGTTTATTCTTATCCTAACTTCTAAGAACCTGTATGTTCTTCGGAAACACAGAGTATGGAAACCATACCGTGAGGTTAATTCGTACGAACTTACTGTTCGTAAGAAACGTTCGCTCAAACATAAGCAAGGAAAAACACGTAGATTTTACAAACAAGAAGAGATCGAAGCAAAGTAAGAAATATAAGAAACCGAAATAATAATCGAGTAAATCGAAAAGGAAAAATCCGTGCCGAAAAACGATTGAAAGTCTTCGCTTCTCCGTGCACATAGAGTTACGAAAAGAAGTAAGTACATAAGTATATATACAATATACATACACACATATATATTTTTGTCTACATGTTTGCTGGCTGCAACAGAGAAGAAAGAAGCTATCCGTAATTCCAATCATTTTTACCGGTCTCTCGAAAATTTGACCGAGAACTTTGTATTTATTAGATATACATATATACATATACTATTATTATCGTAATATTATCGCGAGGAAACAAAACGCACCGTTAATGCTTTTAGGAGGATATTTTTCATATACGAATAATGTGTATTGATGCCAATTGCTGATCGTGATAATTATCGATAGAAGTCATTATATTAAAACAAAATAATCATGATACGATTAAGGGTCTAAAATTTGTCTTCTATTTTCCGTTCTGTCTAAATGAACTAAGAAGGTGACGGTGTATTCTTGAAAAGTATTTGATTATTATATTCTATATGTTTCACATAGTGCATAGGAAATATTGTTTAATATTCATTCGATGTATATGAGGCTAGTCAACGAAAGAATTAATAACCTTAATTATAGCATGATTATTTTTATCTAGAATAAATTAAACACACAAGATTCTGATATCTGTAATATATACATGTGTTTGTACGTGTAATTTTACACGATGATTCGCCTTTAACGAAAAGCAAGATGAACTAATTGTAAGTGCTACTTATCAACCTATTCGATTTTAATCCATCTATCGATAGTAAAAGGATAACTATATCTTTAATTGAAATTTGAATTCTTTCAAGAATAACAAAAAATATGGATGAAAAATGCTACATGATCGTATAAATCTTTTTTCTCGCGTAATACTCGATTTTGACGTTTATTCTGCTAAAAAACGTATATTCGAATAGGTTGATATTCGTTAGATGCATCGTAGGAATATTTGAAATTCGAGAATTCGAATACCGGTTAGCTGTTGAGTCTGTACTTACGATTTCCGGATCCTAATTACGGGAACACCGACGAAATTTGCTCCATAGTCACTAAATTTTCGTCCAGCTAACAAAATCTTTCACAAAACCACCAAAATTTCCAAACTATACCGATATTTATTCGATTTTCGATCCGGATCACATTTACCGGATCACACGACGTACACACGTTCGCATTTCGAACTACCAAATCACCGAGAATCACAATTACGATGCGAGAATCGCAAGAATATCGCAAGAATATCGCGAGAATCGCAATCAAGTCTCGCCTGTCATTTTAGCGCGAAATTCAAACGAATAAAAGCGTAGTTGAACCGCTATATAGACGTAGGCTTATTGCAACTTGTTGAATGACGATCGACGAAGCATGTGATAACGAAATTCGATACTCACGATATATGTATGTATAAATGTTAAGACATCTCAGGATAACGCGTGTAACTACTTTTTAAGTTTCAAACGAACAGCGTATGACGAATTTTTTGCTCTGCGTATGATAGAACGTTCGATAAACACGTCTGACCAAAACTAACTGCAAAGAGGCACTTTCCGTAGCAGCAGACATCATGACTCGAGTACATAATGCAGAAACTAAACGCAAAATATTTAAAAATATAGTTACATCGTGTTGGAATTTGATATGATAAAATTAAAATATAAATAGAATAATTAATTAACATGAGAATTAAATTACATCGTAATAGCCGTAGAAAAATAATTTTATTAAATAGGATGCACATTGACTAACACCGGAATTAAACATTAAAATTTGAAAGTGTCTCTTCCAACGAAATATTCGAGCCTTCAACGTTTGAGAATTCAACGTTCATCGATTCATAAGTTTATAGTGGCAGATATCTAGGCTTTAAGATGTAATCGACTATTTTGAAAATTAATTATCCAAGTTGGAATAATCGAATGGTGTTTATCCTTAAACGTGAGTTAAACTTTACGTTGTAACGAATCAACTATCGATCAAAGCATTTCGATTAAAAATGAATATTACGAAGATTTGGCTATAGCAAAAAAGAAATTGTACGCCAGGAAGGCTTTCGCCGATTATTGCTTAATGCTCACACGATTTGAAACCGTGGTATTGGAATGCTCATTGCCATGCAATGTTTAAGAACACAAACGTACCCGTGCCGTCTCAAAAAAGTGCTCTTCTAAATAAAAAATTGTTAATATGCGGCGGCGAATTCTGTCCATTATTGCGCGATAATTGGGTAATGCGTTTACATGCGTTACGTACACGCATATTCATTTGCGTAAAAAGCCTGTAATTGTATACTGCTGCATATGTAACTATTATGATTATTATTAACGACGATATACAAATCATTCTTGTAAAAACCAAAAAAGAAAAAAAAGGACACGATATGGTATAGTATAATAAACGTTGACACAAAAAAGGAACTTGTTTCCTCGAAATATTTGCTACTTTTGATTAATCTTTTACACGCATATAAAAGCTATTATGAGGAAAAAGTGAAATACCGAAATGGTTTGATTTCAATGTATTTTTCTAAAACGTGGGATAGTATCAATAAAAGTATAAGTACAGACACGAGTGAGATAATAACAAAGGTAGACTAAAATCTTTACCATAAAAGAAAACAATTGACAACAATATGACACTAATATATCGGACTGTTAAAATAATTATTTGCGATACAACATGGTTTACTGTTGTTACCGACGTTTATACACTTTACTTTTTCGTTTTGCTTTCTTTTTTATAAACATCCATGGGAAAGGGAAAAATAGGAACCTTTCTTTTTTACTTGTGCCCGCTTTGCTTTCCATATTAAACAATAAAGTGTCTTTACATAACCATAATAAATATATATTTGTGTTTCTTCTTGCAAACACTTGGTGTGAACAGAAATAACATATAGGACTCTTCATTTAGTTGGACTAGCAATATTGGCAAATAATCGCATCAAGCTAGTTCTCAATGATTGTACGATCAGTGAATCGCGCAGTGGCTTTTTTTCCTAATAAAGCTACTTTTTCACGTAACCATTTTGTGTGTAGTAGACTCGGTAATAAAGCGTCTTACTTCGCCAAAGTGAATACGAATTATCGAATTTAAGAAGATACACACCCTATAATTGGGATATATAAGTACGATAATATTTAGAAATATTAGATTTTTTCAAAGATATATTTTGATTTACCTGCCCTGGGTATCTATGACTTCCTGCATAGACTTCTTCTTGCGAATCCCTCCTATAAACCTGCAAAAACAATTAGCGTAAAAATTTGTTTATTTCTATTTCTGAAGTTAAAAGATAAACTGATATACTTACAGGTACTATCACGCTTATAGGTGGTGGCGATGGTTTGTAATCAGATAGAATTGTACCATTTGTTATTCCACTTTCTAAATCATCTTTCGCTTCATAGTCTTCATCGTCTTCCTCGTCTTCAGATTCGCTAATATGTACCGACACTTGATTCGTTTCTGATTTTGACCATTCAAAATATACTCCAAAACCAATATCATAGCCATCCGTAGCAAATTCCCAAAATAAACACGAGCCATCTTCATGCGTTGGCACCCTAACCGTTACTATTTCTCCATGACCAACTTTAATAACTGCATCACCATCTTCTCTCCTAATGAGTTCCTTAAAGCCTTCCACACCCTGTCTAGTCCACATTTTTGGCGAAGCTATAAGTGGGTAATTATCTGGCAATTCATCAGAATCTTCTTTGTCCGATGCGGCTGTTTCATTTGTTTCCTTTGGCTCTTCCTTCTGAGCATTTTCTATCGTGGCAGTGTTCATTTCTGGAATATGATCTTCTATGACTAATTGGTTTTGATGTAATTGTTGCATGTATTGATGATAATGTTGTTCTTGCAACTGTCTTATTAGAACTCCTTGTTGCTCTGGATTGCCAGGATATTGTTGCTCCGCATACATTTTGAACTGGTAATATGTTTGTTGATTTAAGGCATCCTGAATTTGTCTCCTCTGTATTTCTTCCTTTAATCTAGCTTCCTCCTCTTTCTTCCTTTGTTCATCTAATTCTTTTAACCTCCTTTCTTCTTCTACTTTTCTTGCTTCCTCCTCCCTTTTCAACCTTAACTTCTCTTCGATATCTCTTTTCTGTGCTTCTACAACTGTTCTAAACAAGGGACATAGCTTGTCTAACAAAACTATAAACCCTTCCATCGCCTGTTCCTTGGATATGTCTCCTAGATTTTGCCATGCTAAGCGTCTGTCCTTCCCAATTACATCCAACACACCCAAAGGTGGTGCATTTTCTGCAGTACACTTACCATGCGTTACTTGCTGGGTAAAAGCCACTAGCTTTAATTTGTCTTCGTAAGACAAATGAACAGCTTTGCCTTCCTTTTCTATAATCGTTATACAATAGGCATAATTGATAGGTTGACATCAAAGGAAGATAACCTTATCTATTCATTAAACAACCGACTAAAAGAAAACATAAGTCTACAAAATCAACAGTGGACCATACATATATATACACCCATCAACAGTGAAGTTCTCATGAAATTTTATACTTCAAACTTCAGAAGTGTTGGAAATATATAACATAACAATGTAACAGCACGTATCCGCACAGACATATGATTTTTCTGACATAACTCAAAGAAGCTTATAGCAGTACTATTTTAATAAACTGTCAATATAACTGACTCACCTTTGTAAAAACTGACTGCGATTTTGTACAACTCCTTAGTTTCGAAACCCCATAGACGAGGCTCCAAGCTCTTTCCACTTTCCTTGTCATTTTTGTTTTCCGCCAAATCCTCCGCAGATATCGCCAATTTCTCGATTTTCTTCTCTACCGAGGAAATGTCACCATTGGTGTCCGCCATTTGCAGTTGCTTTGACACGTCAAATATTGTTAGAAGTACCCTAACCTTCCATTTCGAACGGTATGAAACATTCCAAAAATCTTTATAAAAATCATGCAACCAGAAAACTATTGCACTTGTAGATACGCATCAGCATACGTTACATTTACAATAACATTCTATATACGTATAATTTGGTATAATATTAATAGCCTAACTCCTTCCCTTTATTGAACAATTGCCACATCGCAATATACACCGCATTATACTGATTATGATATAGTATTATCAAAGTCAAATCGACTTTTATAAATCGATTTCTACGTAACTGGAGCAATTGCCAAAAAAATGTGAGCAATTAAATAAATAAAACTGTTTAAAGAAATCATTTTTTAAGTAAACTATGTAATCTTTTTAGTACATGAAATTCATATTTTCAAACACGATTTTCCAATTTCCGCGGGTAATTCAAATGGTCTAAAATGTATATCACAATCTCTTATATCTTCCTAATACAGCTTCTAAAATAACAAAAAAATAAAAGTATATAGCATAAAATGATATAGAATAATAACAGATAAGATAGAGAAAAGGAAGAAGAAATTTTTAAATTTCAGCCCTATAAAACCACGTAACATACATATGAAAGTTTCTTGTTTCTAACATTTAGAGAATAGGAAATACTTAATAGAGGAATGACAGCATGTACGTATCTAAAGCGGGTACGTAAGTAAATTATAGCAAGCTAGAGATTCGTTTTGTACGCGTAACAGAGACGCGTAATTGCCGAATAAAAGCGTACCTATTGCTGCCGGTTTAATAAACGAAGAATTTTACGTAACCATCGTCTCCATTGTATTCGACAATAAAAAAAAATCTAAACGTAGTTTCCTTATTCTTCATATCGAATTGTGATTGTTAGTCTAATAATCTTCTTTGAAGTCGATATTTCAGAACACGTAAATACCATCCCCACAACCCATCCGTAATTCATTCAAAGCGACTTCGGAACCCACGATGGCGCTGCTAGTTCTCTTTTCTACCTCCAGATGTCTCTATACTCGGGAGCAACACGTTCAGTCAGCGACCGAGTGTCGCGAGTGTAGCTCGTTAGTATCGTGACTGTGACTCGCTTATCTGAGCGTGCTGCTGAGCGTAATGTAGAGGCGCGGGAGAGGCAAAAGCGTACGGACGCTTTCGATTCCGTGGGAGATCTGGTCGGTGAGTGACGGACAGATGCGTGCGCGACGAAGTACGCTTCAGCGGCTTCGATGTCTCGCTGATTCCGAGTAACGAAGTCGTTAAGAGCGCGTGCGGGCAGCAAATTGTGTGCCTCTTTTTTTCTTATTTTTTTTTTTTTCGACATGGTAGGGATATACCGTTATTCACGAACGTTTCTCCGTTTCGATGCCTCCCCTAAAGCTGCATAAATCGACGGTATACCTGGTATACCCTGAACGCTAAGCCGGAGATCGATTAAAAGAGAAAAACCGGTTCATGGAAGTTTCCTCGTGGAGATAGGACAACGCGGATAACGCAAGCTAAGAGGCTGTCCTGCGGAGCAAGGTTAGGTGAGTACACTTACCAATCCGGCACCGCTTTAGTCGCGTGGTACAAAGCGTTTCACGCGTTCCTCCCGCTGCATCGATTTTCGACCGCGTATTCCAGCCAGATTCTTGCCCTGTCAGCCCGTAGTTGGACCGTTTTTACGGTTTGTTGTCCCCTGTCGCGCGTTCGGCTAGCTTATAGAGACGCTCGTGTATATCGTACTATGTATACACGGACAAAGGCGTAACCTATTTACATGTATACGGGGTGACCTAGCAATCGTCGTACAATCGGCAACAGAATGACTCTACATGAAAAAACAAGTGGAAAATGTAGAATACCATTTTTCCATATGATGCTCCGTTTTCGAGGAAATGGAGTTTAGAAATCTGTCGAATCAAACTCGGCTGATTACCGTCTAGGTATGAGCAAATATACTCGACAGGAGATTATTCTACACGTAAGAAGAAATCAAAAATCTACGATAAAGTTTTTTCGTTTAAGGCCGTATTGTCAGGAAAATAAACTTTGGACGCGTTTAGTTGGAAACTGATCTAGCTGGTACACGCGCGTGATAAATTTTCATAAATTATTTTTCTCAAAAACAAAGCATTGCACGAACAGTTTTATTTTATACTCTCGACTTGTTTCCTCGCATAGAATCGTTCTATCGGCAATCGTACCACGATTACTGAGACACCCTGTATTTACACGCACGGCCTCTGTACGCCGACACCTACGTGTGGGCATATCTTTGTGGGGCACAGGTGAATGGAAAGGACTATCCGCGATGTATGTTATGTGCGAGAAGTTCTCGAGGAAGCGTGACGTGACGCGGTTCAGTAGGACGCGATCACTTTGGAGGAGGAATTGATCGGGTCGCGTTCAGAGCAGCGGCCGCTACTGACACTCTAATAAATCTGCGGACCTTTAAAGGTTTAAAACCAGATACAAATCGATGTTTAAATGCATCGTGATTACCGCTCATTCTACGAACAGTCTCGCAGAGGACGCGAACTCCGTTTGCATACAGTACTCTGCAAAAGTCTTAGACCGTTCACGATAGGAATCTTTTAATGGCGATTAATTGTCTTTCTAAAGAATGTCTTCGCACGATGCTATACACAAATGAATATTGCCTGTTTGCTGTCTCTTCTGACCTGCAAATTTTTTAGAGATACTTCAGTAAGTAGGGTTCTGCGTTAAGAACGTCGTGTATCATGTCGTTTTGTTTTAAAGCCATTTAGCATTTCCGATCTTGTTTAATCATCGACGTTTATATTGCATATTCGTTCACATTTTTCATTCATTTCCATTATATTCATTCATTTCTATTTTTATATTCATATCTATGTATAACATTAATACGTTCTATTCTTACCAACGCGAGACGCGATTAAAGTCAACCGCAAAGTGGTTGTTACACTCGCTGTATTCACTTATCTCGTCGAGTTTTCAAACCAGAGATTCCGTTAACGTTTAATTAGCAGAAAAATGGAAATACCAGTCGCAATTACGATCTAATTCGCATGGAACCTTTTTAGAAATTATTTTACGAACGAATTTTCACCGTTTCGCTTCTTTCTATCGTTTTACGCGTCGCGCGAGATATATTTTTAATATTATACAACAAATATTATTTTAATATCTTTCGTTCGTGGAAATGTTAACGAAAAACAGGCGAGTTTTAAAATTTGCAGCAATTTACAACGTGAAACGTTTCGCGTGGAAAAAAGTCGACTAATGTTTTTCGAGCTACCGACAAAAGGGATCGCGGGGGAAAAAGGAATAAAAACGCATCAGAAACTCGTTACCAGCAGCCAGTCGGTGGGTTTTTCGTTTTTCTGAAAACGATTCCATTGTGTTGCACGTCGAAACGAAAATCCAGCGAACGCGCATCCTTTGTTAATATTTACGAGGCATGTAATTACACCAGATCGGCCGAATTTCATTTGGCTCGGATTAATATTACCACGCCTGCGTCGAAATTAGAATTCTGCGCTCGAGTCGATCGTATCGATACAGTCGCACCGATCTTACCCCGATTAATATCGCGAAAGAAACAGAAAATTGGGTCTTTACTAAGATAGGAAAATTTTCAAAGATATTACGTACAACGTCATGAAATTTACTTCGATGATAGCATACTTTACATAGTTTTGCGAACCGAAGCTCCTTGGGATCGAATGTAGCTTTTGTAAAGACTGTAACAAATTTTCGAAATAAAAGATTTGAGGATCGTGCACGAGAATTTTGTCGCACTAAATCGCTCGAGAAATTGAAATCGGTGCCTGTAAAGGTGGAAAGATTAAAAAAATCTGTTCGCGTACTGTCTCATCTTACGTGGCTCTAAAATTTAAAATCACGAACAAATTTTCACAGCAACGAATCTAAAGCCTGTTTAACATTTCTCACGTCCGTCCCACGTTAACATCTTCTCCCATTTTTTCATCATTATTTAATTAATGCGCTCATGACACGACACCAGGAAATGATGGTTAATTCAATTTAAACGCGGCAGAATCTGGGTTAGTTCCAGATTAGAATTAGATTAAAATTAAGTTAAACCTCCACGGGGCAAACTGTCGCCGTGTTTCCGGGAAATTTCATTTTACAAAGGTGACCTTGTCGGGAAATCGTTTACACGTCCCTCAATAACGACGGTATCGAAATTAAAATTTTTATCGTGCTCCGTTTTCGTCTCCAACTAGAGAATCTATATGTATGGTGATTCGAAGCAGTTGGTAACGTTTGTGCATTGTCGACCCAGAAATTTTTTGGCACGGTAAAATTCGGACATCTACTTTGCTGCCGCACCAAATTTGAGGACACAAAACGCAGCTTAAAGATACCCAACAATATGCGATCGCTTCTAACCGATAGAATACAAGATAAAAAGACTAAGTTGCCTAAAAGAGATAGATCTATATTCGTGCATATACGAACTGTATTCATTTGTTAACTATCTTGTAGCTACCTAAATATTCGCCGATTAACAGCACAAACCACGGTTACCAAATGAAGCACGTAAATACAATTGAAATATTCATACGTGTAAGGAATACGCGTGATTGTACCAATACCCTAATCGCTAATATCCTACCAGGCGATGTGACGATAGATAATAAATAAAAAAAAAAAATTCCAGGAACTGGAATTGGGTAGGATGTAGCTTCTAGAAACGAAGATTTTGAATTAGGCTTGCTGTCGTATTATTGACTATCAGGACTTGGGTAGGTTAAGCTTTAGTAATTTCCTTTTGAAGAGATCGAAGAGACGAAGAGCAAACCGTGAAACGTAGTACCACGAGTTTCGCGTTTGAAACGCAGTCGTACGAAGTGCAATTATCAATATTCGTTTGCTACAAAAAGTTGGAATTATCTTTCGCGTCTGATAGCAGAAATGCGGGAAATCGCAAAGATAAAGAGACAAATATTTTCTAAGTCGTTCGTTCCCGGTTCTTCTTCATTTTACCACGCTGTTCGAAGGTCGATACAACGTGACTGATGGGAAACAGACTCCGTCCTACTGCGTGTACAATCGTTAAAAGTTTTACAGCAGAAAAAACACCATGACGAGATTTTATTCGTCTAAACCATCGTTCATACCCATATCCAAGGAGGAGCATTATCGGCGTTGTATAATTGATTTCTCGATACAACGAATCGGAACGAAACTCTGCAATTCGCGAGCTTTTAAATCGGCGCACCTGCAGCTCAGGACTGATATTTTATAGCGAGCGCCTCGAGTTTTGCAGGGCAAGCAGCAGAAGACGGCACAGTCCGTTTAATCGAGTTTGAGCCTGCTGGCCAGTCACCTTGCAATTCCATTTACGAAGCAGCGCGCCAAACTTAATTCCCTTTAACAAAATCTTCCTACGAATGCGAGCAACGCGCAGTTTCCACGTTTCTTATCCGTCGACGAAGGCAAGAAACGTTGCGGAACTTTTTATCTAGAAGCTAGGCTCGGAAATATGGGAACAACGTTAATCGGGCGATCGTAGAGGTTACGTTTACGCCATTTGTGGAACGAACAAGTTTAGAATAACAGGTTTCTTAGATAGAGGTCGACTCTCTGTTCCATAACTCGCTCTATGGTAGGCATCGTATCAGCAGTCGAAGAATGAAGCTGAGTCGAAGTCCTTTCACATTGTTTGAGATATACACGAACAGGGTGGATCGGGGAACTAGGCCAGGCTCGAGTTCCTTTCTCGCTGAATACGAGGGAAATTCGCAAGAAGGAAAATAGTATAGCTTCTTACGATTGTATCGTTCGTCGAGAGATGAGTTCTCGTTCGGCATCTTGAAGAGATCTCGGGAGAATAGAACCCCGCGGATCAATAAAATTTTCGCTGGAAATTTACATTTTTGTTTTATCCGCAATTGTACGTAGTTAAAATGCGCCTTATAAAAAATAATCTAACCTATAATCTTCTTTCTTCTTTCTTTTCTTTATTTCTTTTTTCTTTTTTTTTCTTTTTTTTTTTTAGGTGCCTCTTTATCGAATATTCCTAATTGTATACTTATAAATTATCTGCCTTTATCTTATGGCAATATTTTAACACAACGCGCGGATTTCGGCGTACTCTTCGATATATTTATTGCAATCGCTAGAGTAAAAGTTAACGTTGTATGTATATGTTAATACTTGGCTATAGGTAGATACAAAGGATGTCTCCTTCTGAGCCTTCTGGGTAAACCTGAGCAACAGCTTTTTGCAAGTTGGTTCTCGTGGCCTTTTATACCGCGTTCATGTGCTTTGCAATATCTTTTAATTTCCTGTTGGAATTTTTTCCTTTGTTATCTGTTATCTGTTCCTGTTTCTTACATAGCACGCTGCGTTTAATGTAATTCTTGAAATAAACGATCGTAGCAGACTTTCTACTTTCTTTACGTAGAATATTCGACAGCCATGTCCCAGATTTGAATTCGATATGTCCATATGAATTTGGTGATGGTTCTGTAGATTCGCAGTTTACTGTTTGTATTCGGTTTGGAGTTCCTTGTTATGAAACAGTTCATTATTTTCCCTTTAGTTTTTATCCGTTTGATTTTCTCTCGAGTGTTGTCCAAACGAAGACCAAAATATTTGACGAAATTTGTTTGCGGGATTTCTGACTTACGAAAGTTGGCTCTTTTTTTTTTCTTTAACGTAAAAGTAACGCGCGAGCATTTTGTTGAGTTCGTTTTAATGGTGTTATCTTCCTTTCAGTTTACCAACCTATGACGTAACCTATAATTTCGTAATCTGATTTATAATTGAAAGACCCGTAAAAAGACGCGTTCTTCCGTAAGCTTCGGCAATTATTCGAACACCAGTTTTGTCATCGCACAACTGGCATACTAAGATCAATTTCTTTCATTTCGAAAAATAAACCAGCGCCTGGGCGGGTTTGAGCGGTAATATAAGTACATACCTGTTATTAGAATCTCCATATCTTCAAAATGAATGCTTCTAGAATTGTCAACTCGCCGAAATTCTTGTCGTAAATCTAAATTCTGTTGAAACCGATAACCCTGGACAGTCTTTCGCAACATCAAAAAATGAGCAAAACAGTGAAAAAGAAAAGTATACGGACTGATAAGTTCTCTCTCTCTCTCTCTCTCTCTTTCTCTCTCTCTTTCTCTCTCTCTGCCTCGCTTTCTCTCTCATGCAACACATTCTCATAATTGTTCTTGACCACCCACGCAATATGGGACGATCGCGCAGCCACACAAGGAAGCAGTTTCGCGATGAGTTGCACAATTAATAACATTGTTCAAGGTTTTGAGGGCAATGAAATCGAGCGCAATATCGGAAGAACGTACTTGGCCGGATTTATTGAACGCGTGCAGGCACGATAAAGTCTTTGACGCAGAAACTTGGTCAATAGCAGTGATAATAGCTCCGTCGAAACTTCGTTTATCGTTGGTCGACTAATGACGAATACAATGAATTGTTCTCCTTTTAATTAGAAACGAAAACGTTCATTTATTTATTTATTATTTATTATTTATTTACTATTTATCAACGTTTATCTGTTAGAGGGTAAAACCGTTCGGTAGAAAATACAGGACGATACGAACGAAAGAAGATGCGATGAATTTTTAAATCACAGTTACCGGTAACAAGTGGACTTATCGTTGATTAACGACTTATTTACAATATTTCAAGCGTAGAGAGGTTATATTCGCTTGCAACTATCTACGAAATTATTTGCTTTAAACGCAGTTTGATTGTAAAGAGGTTAAAGTTTGTCGCTATTATAATAAATTTATGGCAACAGCAAATCATTGGATGACGCTTTAATAGACATAAATTGCGTGATTTTTAATTTCTGCCTGATTTATTGTCCAATAATTACCTCTGTAATATTTCGTTATATTTTCGTTCCTCCAAAAGGAATATTTGAATTATCGATTCACCTTTAGTTCTATGCTTTATCATTGCGAATATAAAACGTCGAATTTATCGCAATATCATTTGACTACACGCGTTTTATCGTATTATTGCATTTCATTAATATTCGCGTACCGTTTTATGCATTGTAAAATGTCCGGATATTGATTAGCGGCAGCGTATATGCATTCTCTGCACGTTTGCGCCTTTAAACTTTTCATAGATGCATAAAACTCTGCGCTCTAATAATAATTAGCTTACCTGATCGTATTTTAACCGCAGAAGAACGTGATACGGTAACCGTTACTTTTTCGATAATCGATCGAACAAAACTATCTGCTCGTAATTCGTGTTATTAGGTTCGTTCCTGGAGCATTTTCCAGCCACCGATATCGTTCAAAAATGGCAAATAAATAATTAGCCATACCATAGTACAGATGCCTCTGATGGATACTTTGTTGTTCGATGACTGGCCTTGTAGCTACCGAACGTGTTTCGCTTTTAAAGGAAATTGCCAAATGGTCTTGGTATAAATCGTGAGTTTATTATCGTTCCAGCGAACCAATTGTTCCGTGAAACTTTAATGCCTTGCGACTTTGTACTATTTAATTTCACATGGATTCGTAATTTATTATCACGAGCTCCTTCGTTATAACATTTCCTTTGTTTTTATCTCTTAACGTTGGCTTGGAATTTTACTCGAACGTAATCTTCGGCAACGTGGAACCTAAGAATTAAAGGACCGACAAATAACTTTATTACATAAATTTGTTTATCCGTAGAAGATTTCGATTAAAAAAAAAAACGGATTATATTTTATAGATATATTTTTATGACACCTATCTTAAAAGACGCAATATAGCTCCAATCTTTTTATAGAAAAAAAGATACCACCAATAGTTCTTTCCACACCGATTGGCTTTTTATTTAATACCAACGAATCTCTGTTTCGGACAATTTTATCACGAATAAACGATAAATAACGCGGTAACAATTTGCATTTGTACATAAAAGGGAAACAAATGTGTTGGAAAACGTACGAATTATTCACGGAATATTTTCCCAAATGTAAAAAAATTTAAGTAACTAAATCTTCGTTAAAAAATGGCTACTTGATTTACGATTACGAATAGTAGTTATCTCGCAAATTCGTGAATTATCCTTTCGATCGCAGTGATTTAGCGCGACACGAACTTTCGTTGCTAAAATAATTACAACGCGGTTCTTTGTTGGTCGCTTTCACCGTTTCGAGGGCATACACGAGACGAGGAAACGGCTCGAGACGATCTTGGCTCGTGTGCCATTGTCTTTTCCGCTAGTACTTTCGTGGATCGGTTATTTGTTCAAGCAACTCGTCTATCTGAACCGAAATGGAACGAGTTTCTTATCCGGCTCGCGAACAGAACGCATGTTACACCGACGAAAGTTAATTCGTTTCGTTTGCCTTCAGCTACTTCTTCCCGTGTAATTTTAATATATTTACGCCTCTGCTATTTACAACGATTAGCATTTAATTTCACAGAGAACAATGATTTCTACGTAAATATTCTATGAACGTGACCATATTCGTCACAGAAAATTTTACCTCATCGACGATTCAAATACGTTTTCTCGTAATTAGTTGGTTCGCCAGGAAAGGATTCGTCTTCGTCCCGCTGAGAAAATATTTGGCTCTTTCTCACTGCGCAAACTAGTTCAACGTAAAATTCACAGAATCAAAGTTCACGTGGAAACGTTTGATTCCACGTTTTCTACGCGGACGTTTTGCCTTTTTTTTTGAAATTTCACAATACCTCGTATAATATTCATTCGTTTCTGCGAGTATTCGAATACTTTCTTCGAATACTCTACACCTCGTGGTATTATTACTTTACAGCAATATGTAAACGTTCGCGAAGATACTTGGACGTACAAAACAGATTCGACGCGTTGTTTTTCAAACGTGAGTGGACGAGAATAAATGGCCAATAACACGCTTCACGAAGTCGTCTGAATCGCCTGAAAAAAATATCCTATTAAGTGATAGGAGGAAAATACGAGAAACGAGTGGAACAGGGGGCGAATGGGGTGGAAGTCTTTGAAGAGCTAACCGGTCTTCTCCGGTTCGCTGTTTAAACCCGAAATCCAGCGACGTTGTAAAACACGCGATTATCCTGTCGTCGAACGGTCGACGTGGATAATGAATCAGACTGTGGCACCATTACGGCAAGGCCAATTAATCGAAACATATTACGTTCCTGTTTGGAGTGCGTCGGAAATATACGCGAACGCGTACGAGCTGTTTCTCGATTGCTCACGGCTCGTGAATACGTGTCAGGCGACGCGATACGTACATCCGATTGTCGATTATTGCAATTACCTTAATTATAATTTATAAGTAGAAAGTATTATGCGACTCTTGTAATTCATATCCTTTGGCTTGGAAAGTTTGTAGAAAATTTCCTCGTTCACCGGAGTTGCAGTAATTTGACAAATTCGAAAGCGATAAAGCAAATGAATTATCAGATATATACAAGAGGCGATATCTCTAAGCAAAGCTATAAGATATTAATCGAAAAGCATAATCTACTGAAAATGAGCTTTCGAAGGCTTATCGAGCCTCGCTTAGGTGACGTCAATCACAGTTTAAAAATAATGCAGTGGATTAGTTGGGAGAAGAGTGGAAGACGGTCGTAAGTAACGATCGATAATATACCAAACACTGATCGATAGAAATTTTTGTTGCTACAATCGGTTTCTTTTCTCTCGGAGGAATAAGCCTCGAAGAAGCGAAGCACGGGTTTACAACATTGCGGATCGTTTCGCAGCTCGTTTTACGATCTCCTCTTTCGTAACGTTCCGTCGTGACAAAAAACGTTGCTTTAACGGGCGTGAAATAATTTATTGTCACGAATGGCAATCCACTTTCGCAACCGACCGGAAATCGTCGATCCGTTCACGAGGGTAGTTGCTGAACTTCCGACCCTTCTTCTTTTCCGACCGAGGAGATCGGAAAATGATTACACGCTGAAACTTTCCTACTTTCGATCGCGAACTTTTAAATAAGGTAGCCCCGGATCTCGTAAATAGTTCCGTTCCGCATGATAACGAACGACCGACCATCGACTTACCGTATTATAATAATCGTACCGATATTAGCCGATTTGAAGGTTCTTTAAACGTATTTATATATGGATATTACAAATACGATACTTACGATACTGTCGAATACACGTTACCCTAATTACAGTGGCTCGGCAAAGGATTTGAACCATAGTTGAAACACTTTATGAACTACCGTTACGCGTAATAGAGGACATTTTGCAATTTTATCAGCCCTATAACGAGATACGACTATTAGGATTTCGCTGTATGCACGACTTACGCGAGTACGCTTGAATCGCGAGGAAAAATTCACGAATATCGATAAAAAATGAAGATATAATCGCGACAGAATGTGGAGATAGTTCGAAGCGATTAAGAGAGACAATTTCTTTGTCTAATTTATCAGGTAGGATTTTTTAAATAACTGCGCTTGAAAAAAGAAAATAAAAAGCACTGTGTATCTAAGAGACTCGGGCGCAAGACAAAGTTACCTTATTACGTATTGTTTTCTTATACGCTGTGGAGGAAAGCAACGAATAAACAAATAAAGTAATATGTCGGCTAATGGCATCAACTGTCTCGAGGGATTGTCACAAACTCCACGGTGATTAGTTTTATGCTAATTTTGCATACTGCTCGACGATAACATATCGTTTATCTTGGATTGCAATGTGTATCCGTTCCCGACGTCACACGTTTCGGTATTCGTTGAATGAAATAACTATAGATAAGCAATAACTATCTGAAACACGGGAATACACTTTGAAATCAACTTGTCACCGCGTAATCGGTGACATTAAGGAGACAATTTACACGCTTGTATTATAATTATAACATGTTATTTAGTATCCGGCTGATAAGGCAGATAATGATTCGTTACATTTGCAATTTTAAAATGGAAATGGAATTTTATCACGTCGTTATATATAAATGGCGTTAGTAAAATGTGTTTATGATTTTATATTTTGACTGATATTTTATTCGCGTGATAAGAAATCGAGAATAGATTAAACTATCTTTTGCGTTGCACGAGACAAATATATTTCTAGATAATCCGCCAGATATTGGTCGTTCGTGAATCTTTAGAAGGAACAAGTCGCACGCTCGGATCGAATAATTCGTAGCGCTGTTTTTATCTATTATCGGATCTATTATCGGAAGAGATATTACGAATTTACAGAATTCTTCGTTGTTCAAAGCGCGATATCGAGTCACTTGGTTTATTTATTATTTTTTGATTTATCCGTTTTATCAAATTGATTTTCTTCGATTACAAGAAAACGTTCGATATTTCTGTGGCTATCGGAACCTGGCGATATTTTCCTCGATTTTTTTTTTTTTTTTCTTTTGCTTTCACCATCGAAACTAAAAATATTCCTTTCGAAACGTTGTCTGCAGAATAAATCATCGAACAAACATGGCAAATCCAAATTCCTGGAATTTCTCGTCGCTCAGAGAACGATATATTAAATCCTCCCGCTTATCGCGCAATTTTGTCGGATTGGTTTCCTTCGATTAATAGAATCCCCGCGCTGCACATTTTTATCGATATCTGAACCTCTGGCCAAAACTTTTCTCAATCCTTTTTCTCGCGTTTTCATCACTGAGAAAAGAAACATGTTTTCGTAAGCCGTTCTAAAGACTTCGACCAGCCACGTTAAGTAACACGTAGACGAATTCGCGACACTCGATCAGCTCCGCGAACGACCATAAACGAAGGCGTAATTCATGCCCGCATAAAGTGGTCTTTAAGCTGATCAACGATATGGTTGAGGACCACTAAAGTGGCCTTCACTCGCTAAAGGATAAGATCATCGATTTCTTGCGCTCTCTGCGTACCATTTCAGCCGATGAGAAGTTTAACAACGATCGCGATCTGTCCAACGAATATCGTTGTTTCTGCCTCGTTATTTACGCGAATTTACGCCATTACGATGGATTCACCCTAAACAACTGCTGCGGATATATCCGACGTTAACTGTGTGCATAGCTGGAACAGTTAGCAACAGTTAGTGGTTTTGCAAATGCTTGTATATGGTATATTTTTCGCATTTATTCAGAGCAGGTTTACATGTCACGTGAAAATTGATGAGATTTCGAGTTTCTAAACGATACGAAATGAGACATTACGCAGGATATTCTTTGGAATATGTTTGTTGCACGATGTTCGTGGATTCTCGAGTCTCGGTACTCGATTGAATCAAACACAAGTCAACATTCATCTAATCGTAAGGTAATTCACAGATCAAGTGGGACGATTTCAGAAGAGTCGAAGGATTATCGACACCTGATTCGCGTACTCCACTTCAACCGTCACTGTTTCCTTTCTTCTCCCAAACAGCCTGAAGCACTTTTGTTCGACATCGCTCGATACGAAATTTTTCATTTGTCGCAAACTCGATTGGAAGTTCAACGTCGTCCTATTTACCTCGCGGCTCTTGTCTCGTTTGAAAATCAGAGGCGAAGATCGCTCTTACCAGGCACATAATTTCCAACGTATCGATTGCAACTCGCCCTCGTTCTCCATCGAACGATCTCTCGTCTTCCATAAATTCGATCGGAACATCCACACATGGTCCTATTTATCTCAATTTCTTCTTCGAAACAAACTTCTCCTCATCTGAACCAAAAGAAGAATGCGTACGTCTTCCTTGCAAGTAACTTCGAACATATCGATTCGAAACTACTCGATCCTGATTCGCCGGCAATTTCTCATCTCCGCCGAGTTCGCTTTCTTTTTTCAAAATCCTGGAATTAGATCTAAGCGTCCGATGTTTCTCCATTTACAGTTTCGTTGCTCGACGAATGCTTATCTCGAGATGGAAAACGAAGACCGGGAACCTCTCCTCCAAACATCCTCGAACTGATCCACTGCAAGTCGTTCTTTCTTCGCCCTCGTTCTCCATCGAACGATCTCTCGTCTTCCATAAATTCGATCGGAAGATCCACACATGGTTTTATTTATCTCAATTTCTTCTTCGAAACAAACTTCTCCTCATCTGAACCAAAAGAAGAATGCGTACGTCTTCCTCGCAAGTAACTTCGAACATATCGATTCGAAACTACTCGATCCTGATTCCCCGGCAATCTCTCATCTCCGATCAGTTCGCTTTCTTTTTTCAAAATCCCGGAATTAGATCTAAGCGTCCGATGCTTCTCCATTTACAGTTTCGTTGCTCGACGAATGCTTCTCTCGAGATGGAAAACGAAGACCGGGAACCTCTCCTCCAAACATCCTCGAACTGATCCACCGCGAGTCTCTCCTTCCTCGTCCTCTTCCCTCGAATCGTAACATTCTCGAATTTCAATTGCACACGATCTTGCTCGAGTCGCGTCGCAGTTTGATCCGCCGAAAAAGCTTCTCCTCGCGACGCCGCAAACACAAGGAGGCAACGTTTTGCCAAAGGTGGGTACAAAAGTCGAGACGCAACAGTGAAAAATCAATGGACCTAACTTGCTTCCTTCCAATTGCTCGACGTTGCAGTCTCTTTGCTCTACTCGAAGACAGATACGCGAAGGAACGCGATCGATTCGAAGGAATCGTAAAATTGTTCGGGATCAGAGAGGCGTGTCGGTCGTGTTACACGTAGCCGTTCGCGTCCAACTTTAAGGCGGCTTCGTAAGAAGGCAATCCTTCGTCGGAGATTTCTTGTTCCGTGGCCTCGTTGCATTCCGCCGATCTCACGGTCGTGCTCAAGCCGAGTAACGTAGACACCATGGAAGGGATTATAATTCCCGGCGTCTCCGCACCTTCGGGCTTCTTGTCGATGAAGTTGGGCAGGCTTCTCGAGTCGAAGATCAGACTGTCGTAGGTCGGGGGTGGTCCAGGGCCGGAGTTTGGCGTCACAGGGCACGAAAGGGCGCCGTAGGTGCTCTCGTCCAAGTTTCCCTCGCCTGTCGATTGTCTCTCGCAGCACTGAAAAAGCAAACATCGATATCGACGAGTTTTACAGTTTAGTTCCGGCGAACCTCGCGGACATGGAAACGAGATGAGCGTTATCTTGCGAGAACCGAGTCTGTGATTCGAACGAAACAGTCACGAGGCAGCATGCTAACGAGCGTCTAACCGCTAGACGATTAATGTCCACGCGTTTAACAACGAACGGTTAAAGCTTGCATAATCGATACCCGAGTAATTATTTCATTCGTGCGAAATCTGGCCAATCGATGACGAAATACTCACCGCGCATCAGGCGGATTTATTAAAAGAACGTTTATCTATACGTATTCTCGCGAATCAGCTAAATTGCGAAGATCGGCATTAATATCAAATGTAAAACGTTAGTATCAAAGGTAAACGTCGTGTTAGTCGGATAAGACGAAACATTCTTAGAGATATCGCGGTAGGAAATTCCTCGAGGATGACCCATTTTGCTCGCAGACAAAATTTTCATCTTTTTTTTTTTTTTTAACTCTCAGCTTCTCTAATTTTCCTCGTGAATTAACGTAAAACTTGTCAGTCTTTCGACAGAGACGTAACACACGGTTTTCGTTGGACAAGATTGAGGACGAAAGGCGAGCCAAGCGTGAAACGAAGATTCCTGATCGATGGGATCGTATTAGTTTAGCTAGGGTAACCGCAAACGATTTCACCGCAAATGATAGAGCATCGCGCGATTAGTCAGTTAGACAGCATAATATAATCATCGCGTAATATGTTCGTATCGCAGCCTTAGCACAAGGCCGGATTAACCCGAACAGGGTTGGTTTTCGTCGAAAACGGGGCTACCGATTTTAGCTATGGCCTGTCGGGAAGCACGGATAAGATATCCGTTTCTCGGAACGATCGAGTAGATCCGACCACAACCTAAATCCAACTGGATCTGATCGGGCCACGGAAAGTTCGGTTCGCGTGTGCTATTTTAACTGAATCTTACATAACGTGCCGTTTAAGTGCACCACGTTCGTGAACGCGAATCGTAATGAGCACGATGTAAACCGTACTTTGTGTTGATAAATGCCTGAAATTACGACCGTCGTTTCCTTAAAGCGAGATCTTGCTATTGTTAACCCTTTCTAGTTGCCTTCGTGATATTTACTCGAGTCGAATTGTTTCCAGTGGAGTGCGCCAACCCTTTGTCCACCCGACTCATTTCTATTTTTCTATTTTTCGTCGTTATTCCGCACGTCAGACGATCTTACGCCCAGTTAGGCTTGCTATAGGCCGTGTTTCTAACCGTCACTTTTGGCGCTACAATGTCGCAGACAGATCTCCGAGAGAAGACAAAGGAACGATCGAAGGACAATCAGAAATCGAATCGAATACATCGAGAGGTTCGCAGTGATTATATTAAGGTCGCTTCGTCAAACAAGAACGTCGATAATTACGATAAAGTCGAGTCGGATTATACCAATAAACTAATTGTATCATTGGGAAATTATTTGTAACGCGTTGACGATAATTTTGAATATTGTTAAAAAATATAAATTCGTATTAACCCTGTTAATTCGGTGTTATAATCATTTCAACCACCTCTCTGTTATCCTAATCGAAACAGGGGAACGACTGGTTCGCGGCGTCGATTATCAAAATCGTAACGAGAATTTACGACTCTCGTTGACGCGTTTACTCGCGATCGCGTCTCTTCGCGAACGGTCGCAACAGATGAGAAACGATCGATCGAAGCTACACGTCTTCAGATTTGTACCGAGTACCGGCCAATCGATCTTGCATTAGCAAAATTATCCTCTCATCTCTGTTAAATTATACTATTTATATAAATTACGATCTCACCGTGTTTCAGAAGAACGTTATAGTCGTCGAAATAAATCGTCTATTCGCATAAAGACGAGTCGATTAAACAATTTGATGTGCGTAATGAGAAAGGTTACTCACAGCAGCGTGCGCTTCCGTGGTGAAGACCTCGAGGCTATGCACGTCTGGCTCTGTCCTCCAGTATTGCGGGTACTCTTGCGGTCGGTTCTTCCGGATACTCTTGTGACAACAGTAGCACATCAGTAGGACGACCATAATCACGCCGCTGAGCATCGCCCTGCAAGAAAACGGAGCCCGTGCCGCGAGTTAGAATAACGTAAGCGTGTAACCGAGAGAGGAATGGGACCATCGAGCGTATATATATCGCGCGTCAACCTATTCCCTCATAGTCGTGTGGCCGCTTTAAATCATCTTCAGTCACGGTTCATCGTATTATCAATTCCAGACGAGATTCGTAGATGTAGAGCCTGCCTTACAGGCTGAATTTTGTCGCGAATTAAACGACCTACTCTCAAGGCTTTTACAATAGAAACTTCGCTTGCTTATGCATGGGAGAAATACGTATCGTGCGTTTAAGGGAAATCTAAATATGCATACACGAATGCGAAACATAGCCGCGTACTCGCATCTTAACATACAAGGTAAATTCATCGCGAATTAATTATCCTGAATTGTTCGTAGTAGAAACCTTGGTTACCTATACGAGGAAATTGAAATATATAAGAATCTACAAAATACGTGTAATATTGAAATATACGCGTGTGAGATAAAGTTCAAAGTAAAGGATTTGCCAACGAGTTTTTGTTTCAACGGTTATGTAAATATCAGTCTATTTATAATGGCTTCTTATTTGTACATTTGAAATCGAAATTCGCAATTACTGGCAACATTGTGATAAATAAAGGAAATAGTTTTCGCGTAACGTATCGCGATAAGTAGCGTTAGAGTTAATCGAACGAGATATAAATTATCTGTCGGTGTTCGTTTCGCCTTTATTGTCTATGCAACCGCGGTAGAACGCGTATTTAAATATTTTAGAACATTTCGTTCAACTCGATCGCTCTAATATCGTTTCAAAGGTATAATACATTCTGAAAAACTTGTATCGTAGATACATCGTGCGACGAGTTCCTTTAAAAAGCTTTTAGCATCCCTTAAAATTCCACCCTTTCTGCCCGCAACATCATATCACATAAAAAAGTACTAGAAATATTTAAAATAATCGATTTAAACGAATCACCCTCTATATTGTAGGCGACAGAAAACACAAAAAACTCTTCGAAATCATGGTACAGTCATCAAGGAAGCGATTCCTCCGAGAAAAGTGAGTAAAAAAAAAAACTGTCGCTGATTGATTTAACACAAACTCAGACAGCAAAATATCAGTGTGCCTAATATTCGCTAATGTTAAACTTGGAGATTGTTGTTGCGAGTGCGATAATCGCTTTCACTCATCCTCAAAGTGTCCTTAATGGCTTTAACGCTTTTTCAAAGTTAGAAACTCGAGCGTAATGGCAAACGGTAAGCAACAGTCTCCGCCGTTGAGAGTCGTTTCACGCGGATAAAAGGACGAGCCTCTGCGATTTCACGGTTCGTCGAGGCGATTTCTGCGACCACGAGCTTCACCATCGTAGCAAACCGGCGATTCGATCGCCGTTGTTTACGATACGGCGCGTATTAAATGATCACGGCTACTGTAATACAGTTGTTCCTGCAATTATTACGGTGACGGAGCCACTTCCTGTGCAAACCGTTCTCCTTATGAGTCACCAGTCAACTCGAGTTATTTCTTGAATGAAAATTACGGAATTGCGATATTTTTAACGCTATTTTCAAAATTTGTCACGTCAGTTTTCATAGAATTTGTCGAGTTTTAGATCCTTCGTTCGAGGATTCGCGAATTTTCTCTTTCCTACCTTGCTACATCTTTAGTATGTAAATAACGATTTTATTATAATAATTCTGAACGATTTAGATTAAGTCGAGCGTGGAGTCTTTTTTACCTAAAGTTGTTTGAAAATTGACTGGAACGTCTTTCATTTGTTCCAAATTGAAATTACGAAATTTATAAACTCGTCCAACGATATTAGACCGAGGATCTTCTCTTTGAATTTCCATCGAATTTTCTTTTCTTCTTTGAACGTGAGATTTTTGTGTTTCTACGGTCACGTGTTTTATATCGAATGAAAGTTTCGCCAAGTTTTTTAATACGAAAGCTCGCTATTCGAAGTACGGTATGTTCTGTTTACTTCCTCATTTTTCTTTTTTTTTTTCAAAAAGTTACTCGCGCGCTTGCAGCGTAAGAAGTTCAAGAAGATGATAAAGTTCCGCTGCTTATGCTAATCGAGTTTGAGAAACACTGATCTAGTGGTTTGCTCGGTAAATACGGTCTGTAACATAGAAAGGAGGCTAAATCGTGCTTACCGGATGTTATCTTTTCTTTGCTCCGCGGGGAAGAGCCGTATGAAAGTTGCGTGGACTTTAATCAAGCAAAGAGACGCCGTTGGTTGATTAATATTACAAATTGCAACTGATTTAAAAATGATAAACCCATGCAAATTCGTCTCTGGCGTCCTTAATTATTCTTTATCAGATTCTTTGTTTAATCATGTTACGAAGATAATTTGAAATTTAGATAAAGCGTATTTACGTCGTTCGTTGTTACGTAACACCGATCGATGAGTTAATGAAGCCGTTGAAAATACAAATAGCTGGAACAACTCATCCTGAAACCTATTGCTATTAATAGCACTCGAACATCATAAAAATGGTTCAATTAAAGGCCGCTCGATTTAGAAACAGTTAAAATAAATTTTCCCGAGTTATCTAAGTAAATAAATTGATTCCCAATGGAAATATTCAGTGTTAAATGTACCAACTTTTCTAGAAACGTTTCAGATAAATCCTTCGTAATTCCGTAGAAAAGTGTTTAATATAGATTCATAGAGATTTCGTAGAAAAATGTTCGAGCTAGACTCACCGTAATTAATCTATTTCTATAGAATAAAATATATATATATATAAAATAAACTTTTTTCAACTCTGTAGGAGAATATTTGACTTAGATTCCCTCCAATTAGATAGAAAATATTTAAAAGATAATTTAGTATCGTGGAAAGATATTCGAAGATGGGATTCCGCAACAAAATGTTTCAAACAAATTCTATATTATCATTCCAGAGGAAAATATGTAAAGTAAATTTCTTTCTGTAGACAAATACCAGCTGAATTCCCCGCGATATTGTAAAATAAATATCCCACAATCTCGAAACTATATTCTTTGTAATATCAACGTAGCGATATACAAAAATATTCATCGATAAATCCACGATCGAATTCCACGGCCAAATATCTAAAATCGGTTACGTGTTATGATTCTACAGGAAAGAAATTTGAAATAAATCCTCTGCCTTTATCTTTCCATAGGAAAATTGTTCGTTATTTCGTCGAAGAAAATTCCAGGCAAATTGTCCGCCAAGGTAGAACAAAGTATTACCTCGGGATACGGTAAATAATCGAATAATAGTAAATCGAAAACACGCGTAAAGTTTCCCCGAGTGACGATAGAAAGTCGTTGAAAGCTGTGGATTGCGGGATTGTGTATCGGCGATCGAATCGATCCACCGGTATTGAGTATCGTGCATCGAAAGCCGGTTACTCACCCGCCGAGAAGAATGTTAACATTCCCATGCAAATCGGTCTCGAAGTGACTCGTCTTACTAGCCGCTCCGCTTGCTGTCGTGGTGACATTGTATTCTGGCAAAATGGCATCCTCATACATGGTCGTGACATTACGCTTGTTCGAAGTAGCTTCCATGGCGGCCAGCATTGTCATCGTTCGCCGAAACGCGGTCCTGAAACGTTCCTTTTCTGATGCGGTTTGTCCACTTGTTTGTGCCTGTTCTAAGAACCACTCTGCGTATCGCGTTTTACGATTGAATTCTTATGTTTTATATAACGCGTTGAGAAACTTGATAAAACATCGATGTTCGATGTTGTGTACAAATCTGTACGATCGCTGGATATTTCTCGAAATTGACGAGCTTGAGATTTATTTACAACCAGGATAGACCTTAGTATTTATTTACAATAGGTTATTGTTATCGTTTATTAATAGAACGATTGTAAAGCCAAGACACACGCGCAATTATACATATATCCACACGTACGCGTAGAGAAATAAAGCGAAGCAGAAAATACGAAAATATGAAAGAAGAAGAAAAGCAGCGGTAACGGCTACATAACACGTATGTAGCGTAAAATTAGATATAACGCGATCGAAAAAATTTAGCAGCTAAAAACGTAATTTAGTCTGTGCGTAAAACTCGATATATAGAAGATTTCTTAGAACAATGACTGGAGATAGCCACGGAAAAAATCAATTTTATCCGTAAGTGTATTATCGATTAGCTTTAACGTTCGACTAATCGAATCGCCTTAACCGTTTCTTAAATTATAATAAAGGTAGATATAATAAAAGCCGTTTGAAATTTCCTAAAGGAAAAAGATAGAGCGTTAAATCGCACGTTAGTTGGGCTTTTCTATGAATACGTTTTCGTTGTTGAGATTCGCGATTTCCTCTAAGTAGTCGCTGAGACAGGACAATTTTTTAAAACGATATTCGTACAAGAACCTTTTAAAAATGGTGTCGTGGTTTATCGATCGTGCCCTTTGCGAAGATCCCAGCTAAAAGCCACCCCTTACCTTTTCATCGATGGATTCGAGTCGTAGGACATTTTGAAGCGTGTTGTAGTCACGATATATTCGAGGTTGGTGGTACCGTCGCGTCGTCTCGATGCCTCCCTGATGCATTTGCATCGAATTATTCGGCCTTCGATCTTCCTGGCTTTGCTCGATCAAAATGCTCGTTTTTGTCGCATACCGCAGACTCTACCTGCGCAATTTTAATTCGTCTTTTTTTAGCCTTTCATCCCCTGTCCTCGCGTTCCCTTCCAACCTGTTGGTCCGCGTTCCTCCGCGATATTTGACCTCGTATGGTAGCACGAACAGGAACAAACTGTTTTCTTTTATAGTTCAAATCAATACACGAAAGAGGAGATAGCAACTCGATCAGGTATCGGTATTTATATGGAAAGATATTTTTAAGAAAGCCGGAATTGGCGACGGACATTCTATAATATCAAATATTTAAAAAGATCCTGAGATCTGGAGGAATTTTTTGTCGTACGAAGCTTTTTGTCCAAGCGTAAAAGAAATTTTAGAACGCTAGATATATGTAGGTATGCGAAGTTACACTTTTAGTGGATCTACGATTCGTTCGGTTTGTCGATTACAATCGTACTTTCCTTAATAGTGGAATCAGTCTCGATGTAAACGATAATACGTTACTTCGATATATCTCGTACATCGACAAAGTTGGAACATTAGCGAGCTGTCGATCGAACAATAAGATAATTTCCCGAAGCCCGCGGATCAGCTGCGCTCCGAGATTCGATCTTTTCACAAAGGAAAACGATAGAATAGCTCGTTTGTCGGGACAATTTGAGACTAAGATGAGAGAAAAATATTTAAAAAATTAAAAAAAAAAACGCGTAGCCTTTTCACAGAAAGGCCTGTCCTTGTGGCTCGTAATTGAATATAGAAACAGTCCTGTATAGCTCTGCTGCGATTTAGATATGTAGCAATCTTATTAACAACTTTGACGTAAGAGAATTATTAACGCAAATCTGATTTTAAAGGATACATTTCCGAAAAAAAGTGTCCTAAAAACTATTCAGAAAAACTAGTCTTATAATCGTAATATCTATCGTGATATTGCTAATAGTACCTATAAAAGTTAATCTCACCTTCGATTAAATATTGTTCCGATTCTACTACGACTCGGCTAATAAAAACGTATCGACGAGGATTAGCTAGATGGAAGTTAATAACCTGTAATTGGCCAGGGAAAAAGTAGTACGTGATCGTGACGAAAGAAATTAGTATCGCGGCAAGGTGAATGGAAGGCTTCGATTAAGATTAAATACGAGGAATTTCATATGGAAATTGAAATACGTCCCAGTTTTATAGACGCACATGCTCGCAATGGAAAACGAAGCGAAGATCTTGAATACGAGCATGCATAATTAACTCCTTGACACGGTATTAAAATAGCCAATGGTGCGTCGTGTATATCAAGATTTCGTGCGACTCTGAATTTTTCATTCGCGTCTCTCTCTCTCTTTTTCTGTCTTTCCCTTCAACGATTTTCATTCAGCGTATTTCAGGCTTCTGCTTTTAGATATTAGACCTTTTTTGGACGACCACTTACTTATTTCGCTCGATCTTAGTTCCTCGACAAATTTTTTATTTAAAAATAAAAAAATAAAAAATTCTTCTAGACTAATTTTCTATTTGAAATTTTAACGGGGAAAAAATGTGACGAGTTGGTTTTTGTTGACGTTCTGACTTTTATGACGTTCGGTGATGTATTTACCTAACTTAATGAATATTAGCCTGCCTAACGTCATTAATATCGTTTAAATGTTGAAAACGATGAGAGAAAGACGCATATTTAGTTCCAAAATCAACTGGAAAAACAGCTTCGACGCGGAACACATTGGTAACGTACCGAGGTTCAGAACTGTTCTCTTGCAAAGGACAGGAAATGCGTTATTATGTTTTTCATCTATAGCCTAGATTTCTTAGGTTAGAAAATTGCGTATTCGACAAAAGCTTCGCAGAGCTGCAAAAACTATAAAAGAGGTATTTTGTTTCCTTTTATTGCATAAAATGTCTGATGCACGCGATGCAAGATAAATATTCGAACGAACAAAGCTTCTTTATAGTTCTTGCGCCGTTTGTTTCGTCCTTCACCGGTATACGATCGATTTATGCCAAGCCTACTCAATTGACGAAACTTTCAGCTTAGCGGAGTATGAAACGATACCTCACGACCTTTCTTTTTTAATGCCGTATTAAGAGCTACAAAGCTTATGACGTAATATGAAATCTACAATTAAAAACAAATTATCAAGGAATTATCTATTCACCCGTTATGTTGTTATCGAATCGAAGTATTCCGCAATATGCACGGCATCGTGAAATACTTCTTTTTCTCCGCGATTTTTTCTTCTTTTCTTTTTGACGTAACGTGCGTGCACGAATAAGTACTTCCTCGACGATCAATCGGTTGCAATCAAACCATCGCGAATAATTACTATCATCGGCCCCTCATTATATCCGTCGCCAAGCATGCACCATCATTTCGTATTCCGTTGTGCTTATTTTTTATGTTTAAAGCCTGATTCACACCGATACAAAATTTCAAATCTTCTAGCAACAGCTGTACGTTGGAATTTTGCACTTGGTCAAGGATAATTTAAAGATAGTCTTTCATCGTTCAAATGACTTTACATAACTCATCAGCCTACTCGATAGATCGAAACCTACACCACCGCCCTCGTATTTAAGTTCGCTACTTCAACAAGAAAGATCGAGTTTCAAAGATATAATCGATCGTTACGATCCTTTTTATATTTCGCAAAGTTTCTGCCCCTTTGTTTTCTTACCTACGTTGCCCTATTTTTCCATTGATTATTTTGCTTAAAACCGTAGGACGCAATGGCGTTAGGCTGGAAGGCTAGCGGTTTGTCGTGAAAAATTTACGAATTTAATTTTTTAACAAACATTGGCTTAGACTAGGCTAAAGAAGAAGAAGAACTTACGGCTAGAGTGCGGATTTTTATGCAATTTCACATTTTTGTGAGTATGGGTAAAAGAAAATAGGGAACATCCGCAAATGTACTTATTAATCGCCTTGGCATACTTGATTCGGCTAAAAAAAGATTACGAAACTACATCATTAATACTAACTCAAACTTCTGATTCTTAAAAATTATGCGCGGACAGTTAAATATTTTAACGTTCGATCTGCAAGTCTTTTTCCTATTTTTGGTTATTTTATTACACCATAATGGTATTAAACTCACACTTTGTACCCCAAAATTTCCTCTCACTTCCACATATATGTACATCTAATCCTAATTATACTTTGAAACTTTTCAAAATACCGGAATATTCCTTCTATTCCTTCTTTTTTTTTTTCACGGAAAAGACCTAACGCTATCGAATTCAGTCGACGATTACCAAACATATTTTCCACGATGGAAACGCGGCATAAAGCGTGCACGACGTGTACGTACAAGCGTTCCCTCGGTTCTCCTCGGTGCTGTCGCGTGCCACTTCCGTTCTCCATCGAGCCCGGTGTCATCGTCGTCGACGACGACGAAGGATCGCGAATAAAAAAATGAAAAAAAAATGAGGAAGAAATGGTTGGACGAGGAACCCGATCCGCTCCCGCGACCGTTTCGTTTCAAACTATTACGCTGGTCATATTATACGCGTTGCCTGGCTACCAGTCGAGGCGACGCCGCGACGTTCGCCGCCGGCGCACGCCGCGAAGCGTCGTGACGCCTCGCGTGGCAGGACGAACCGATCCGCTGACGTAGAACTGGGACGTGGCGGGACAAA
This sequence comes from Bombus confusus, assembly GCA_014737475.1. Taxonomy (NCBI): domain Eukaryota; kingdom Metazoa; phylum Arthropoda; class Insecta; order Hymenoptera; family Apidae; genus Bombus; species Bombus confusus. The sequence continues at coordinate 3,707,812 of JACXIV010000041.1, forward strand.
CAGGGCCAAGGTGCCTACATTCCACCTTTCCATAACCCGCGATATCCTCGAATTTTCATTTCAATTAGTTCTCTTCCGTTTCGTCGCGTCTCTAACTTTAGCAACTTGCGGGATATGAGTATCCTTAAAAAAAAATTATACGCCCTATTTATCCCTCTATGGTCTATCGGTATTTCGAAAAATCCTTTCTAATCCCGAGCTTACGCCATAAAAGATCCAAATATCACGCTTCTAGGTACAATAATGTGGACCGCACGTTGATGAGCGAGTGTCACTCATTCGTGAGTCACTTTTGCATTTTGTACATTTATATTGTATCAGATTATATCAGAATCTTGAGAGAGTAAGAGAGCGTATTCCACGGTTTGAATCGTCGCTATTCGCATTGTTACACTTTGCAGTGATACATCTAACGATGCTTGGTCCAACATCGTTCGAGGTTTCCGGGAAAGTGCTGTGTCCAGGAGGAAGATGATTCCAACGTTTCGCCCAGTATTGCAATTGGCTACGTCAAGATATTGGCGCTGATACCGGTAGCCACCAAGAACAACGTGCACAGCGTATATTATATTATATTACGTATATAGGAAATGTGTATGTCGACGTTCTTCAATTCGCAATCAAATTAGAGTCGCATTGATACCGTACTTGATACGTTATCGGTTTGAAAATAATTCAGCGTAAACGCTTATCCGAACGTTATTGCGTCTATCACAGTTTGTGGCTTCCCGAGGTTTCATCATCCTTTCGGTTAGCTTCTTCGAGATTCGAAGGACGCGCTATCAATCCTTCGTATTCAACCGTGGTGCTGTTAAGTACAGTAACGTTGTTAAGCGTTATTGAATCCAGGCTGTGAAAGCGTCGATGGTTCTCTTATGGTGCTCTTAGGATTCGACGTTGTCACCAAGGTAACGAGCATTAGAAAATAATCTGTGATAATAAAGGGAAAAGAATTACATAACAACGGACGTAGAATCGCGAGTTCTGGAATTGTCGAATCCTCTAACGTCGTGAAACATTGTGTTTTGCTAATTCCTTAACACTAAACCTACCACGGCGGTCAAATTGACCGCTTCCAAATTTCTACACAAATTTTACCATATTTAAACGTTATCAGATCGCTTCCTGATCTATGACATTTCATAAAATATCCATACGATATATCCTTCGGTATTTATTTCTAGTTTGCTTTTTTTCTAAGAAAAATTTGTAGTCCGTGCTGCCTATCGCGAGCGGTCAATAAGTATACAAAATGTGTCGGTAGGTTTAGTGTTAATACAAGTTATCGAGTTATCGAAGTTATCCGAGGTGTTTAATGTGATCGTTCATTTGCTGTTCAGCATTTTTAATTTAATCGAACTGTACCATAACGACGAAGGCATCCGGTTTACTGTATGCCCAGAGGCTTGCGAATCGTGGCTTCTCTCGCCACCAGTGAGTTTTACTATTGATCATTTGACGTAGATCTCTGGACACGAAGCGATGGAATGCTTCTTTTGTTTATTTAGAACGTTTTGTTGGTTTGGATACGAATCAACGGTTCTCGCGTGTTATCTGAACATGGGTATCATTATCGATGCCAGGAGTCATGTTAACAGCATTCTACTCTATGATAGGGAATATCAGCTCGATCCGAGGCCCGAGAAGTTTCCAACCGACTTACACACGAATGGATAACACGATAGATGTATAGTAGTATCATGACAAATGTATAGTAGACATGTACGATATCACAGGAGTGGGCAGCAACACGAATTAGTAATGCAAACAGCATATGCAGTACATAAGATAGTTACATGGTATCTAGCAAGCAGATCTGATAATTTTTTAGATTCCTAGAACTTTGTAACGTTTTTGTTAAATGAATGTTATTCTATCATTGCGAATTCCAAATCTCCGAATTCGATTGAACGTTAATTCTCCGCCCTTTACATTACGAACTGCTTTTAAATTACAATTACTTTTTAAAGTTAATATGAAATTACTTTAAAACTACCACTTCTCCCCGAAGCGTTGCTTGCATATAACATGTCAAATAAACCTAGCAACGTAATCGAACGTTGCCCAAAAGTTCTAAGAAGGAAAATCTTGGAATCCAATAAAAAAGAAATTAACGTTGGCGACATCACTGTCACTTAAGTTAAAGTATTTCCTCGAATATCCTTTGTCAAATCTTTTGTAAATAAGATTCCATGTAATACAGCTATTATTATATATTACATACTGCTGCCATTAAAAAAAGATTAGCGCGTGGCAATACGTTTCTTCCTAATCAGTCGTCTGGCCAGGAACGACGAATTTAGTTTGAAAGAAGTTAGTTTGAAATTACTTTAAAGCTACCACTTCTCCCCGAAGCGTTGCTTGCATATAACGTGTCAAATAAACCTAGCAACGTAATCGAACGTTGCCCAAAAGTTCTAAGAAGGAAAATCTTGGAATCCAATAAAAAAGAAATTAACGTTGGCCACATCACTGTCACTTAAGTTACAGTATTTCCTCGAATATCCTTTGTCAAATCTTTTGTAAATAAGATTCCATGTAATACAGCTATTATTATATATTACATACTGCTGCCATTAAAAAAAGATTAACGCGTGGCAATACGTTTCTTCCTAGTCAGTCGTCTGGCCAGGAACGACGAATTATTTTCGTGGTACACGACACGCCTTAGAAGGGTCACGAGACCTAATTACACAAAAGCGTCGTCCCCAAGTGTGAGTCACGTGTTCCGCCGTCGCCAAAACGTGTATCGAGATGGAACAGCACGTCTGCTTGAAACAAAAACCCTTTGTAAGCACGAGAACTTTTCTTTTCGAAGAGACGTCCCCTTTTTGGGGACGTACATTGCACACCTCGACTCGCACGCCCTTTGTGCTAAAACGTCTCCGTTTTGTTGGGCAATTCTGCAGAAGCTTGGAAGTTTAAATTCCCCCGTTTAAAAAACCAATTCGTTAAAGTCTCTTTTTTTTTCTTTGTCTATCCTATTATTTTGTCTGAAAACGATAAAACACGAAATTCTCAAAGAAAGAATCTACAACTGATTTTTGCCCTTCGTAAACAAACTATGAAAGATTATTACCCGAAAGGGAAATATTCCTATTTATATACCGTTCACTGTACATCACGAAGGAAGCTATTCCTCGTTTAATCAATCAGAGGCACAAAAGACAAAGGCGTACTTCGTACAACCGACTCTTTCTCATCGGTCCCCCCTGTCTTCAACCCCTGCACGACAATCGACGTGTCCGCATAAAATTACCGTGAAACTTTCGCCTGTCCTTCGACTCAATTTACCATATAGGTTTGTTCCAATCGATTCTCGGCCAGCGGTTGTTCGTTAACACGAAAACTTGAGCCTCCCGATACGCAATAGCGGTTGAGGCGAAGCTAGTCCACAGTCGACGGTTAGTAAAGGCGAAACTACGGAATAAGTCGCTTCTGACTGGTGCTCGATGCTACAACATACGGAATATCGTCTGCCGTTTTCACTGAGAACGAGCAATTACTTCGTTCTCGATGCTTTCTTACGGAATTATGCGCGAAGGTAAAAAATCGTTTCAGTCGATTCTCGGTTCATTTTTACTTGGATTAGTTAAGAAGCTGCCGCTTCGTTTTAAATCCTCTGTCAGTTCAGTCGTTTCCCACTCACTCAGTCGCGTCTTTCTCGTTACTTAGAAATCTCTTTTGCGGAATGACTCGTCGACCGATGAATAAGTTTCTCTGGAATCTGGTAAATATATTTAGACCGCAGATTGTATAATTCGTAGGATGTTTGAAAGCGCGAAATTGCACAGAATGCAGATAATATGGAAAAACATGTAAGATATCCCAAATTTTAGTTATATAGAGGATCTTTCTTCTTACTTACATTGTCAAAAATCTGCGTAAAAATCCGCAAAAGTCTTGTTGGCGCGAAACTCGAGAGATTCGAGGATCACGCTAGAGTTAGGCAAGTATCGAAGTATTTACTACCGAGTGTCTGCTATCAAATTGCCGTAGTTGGTCAATCGTTTGATCTCTTGGTGCGAGATCAGGCTTGCAAACTCTGCCAGCTTTATTTCGGCTTGAACGTAAAGCGACTTACCGCGATTCGCAGTTTATGGCTTCCTTCATGACCAGGGTAAATGAAAGTGTAATGATCGGTCGATTCTTAGAAAATAAATCGCTAAGATTCGCTAGAGAATTATTTTCCTAGGCAACGTTCCATCGGGTAATAGCTTGGAAGCAATTCAAACACCGTTATGTTTATCGATGTCACAAGTGCGAAGGATACACGCGATAAATAATTTACACCGTTGACTATAGCGTAGAAATCTAAGTAATCTAAGGAAAAACAAAAAAGTCCTAAGGAACAAATTGAGACACTGCCTGATACACAGCTATAGATTGATATTAAAGTAAATATTAAACAAAACCAAGTACGTACAATATGTACAATCAATATGATCCGATACCGCACTCTACCTTCGATAATTTTAGAGATCAATATTTTACGAACTTTCGTATTTCCTGCGTAAATAGTCTATACGATATTAAACTATTACTATTTATAAAACTTTCCGCATGGATTATATCTTGCCCAAATATTTACCCGCGTATTGGCGTGAGATACGGAGCTTCGCTAATTCAGAAAAAGTAGCTTTAGTTCACCTATTATCTCGTAATATTTAACGTTGATATTTATTCCGAGGATTATTTCCTCGTGTTATTCACTAGATCGCCGTGTTATAAGAATCGAATCGATCTAATTAATTTGCTTAATAGTATATATTTGCTCGTTAAGATCATTTTCACGACTCGGACAATTCAACTGTCGTAACTTTTAAAATCCTTCTCTCGGACACCAGCGATCTGTGATCAATGGTTAATTCGCATCTTAATTCGATATCATAAAAAGAACGAATAGAAAGAAAGAATAAAGAAGAAGATATTATATATACTGCCAGCCATTAAGATACCCGCCGATATTTATTTTCATTTTACTTTCGTAGTGTTTATTTTCCAGTTACTTGAAACATAACATAACGACGCACCTCCTCGCTAATTACCATTAATAAAATGTAAGAGGAAACTCGACAAAATTCCATCAGGCGAAAATAATAACGAGTTGCAATTAATTTGTTTTGCAGACTAGCGAGGATGGTAGGCAGCGTACCGAGCGGATGGATGAGGAAGATCCTCCTCTTCCTGGTCCTGATGACCGGGGTCCTCCTCATCGCTATGTACGCGCACGCTCCGCCGCTTGCTTCTCTCCAACCGTTCTCGTCACGACGGTGAGTACGCGATAATAACGATGCACCGGGTAGCCAGGCGAACGAGTCGATACTCGGTCCTATTATCGCCTATTAAGCCGCACATGGTCGTCGTGCCGTTCTCGAGACGCCCGGATCGGCGCCATTCGATCGAACATTCTTTTACTCGCCGACGACGATCTTATCATTCCCGACAGTCGTCGCGAATCTAATTAGAAAGAAAGAATGCAAGGTTTTAGGCTTTTATCTTTTTTTAAATCTTTTTTTCTTTTCAGTCACGACTCGTCCTTTTCTTTTTTGTTTCTCGTCCTTATCGGTTTCCATTATTTATTCGATTATTTATGTACGCGATGTTCGTGTTATTGGTTTTTGGTAGAACATGGGAGAGAATGAAATTTTATTGTCTTTTTTTTATACGTAATACGATAACTCTATTTGTTTTTTTTTAATTTATCGTTGATTTTACGTAATGACGAAACCACGAATGTGTTTAGATTGATAACTGTGATGTGATTTCTGTGAAGGGTCGTTGATAAGAACAGGAAACGAACGCGTTGTGAAAACGGTGTATTTTCTAAATTTTTGTACTTCGGTGAACTTAAATGTTATTCTATTCTGACGATATAATCTATACTATGTACGTAAATGTTATAATTGTCAATTGAAAAGTATTTCGTTCAGCGATCGGAAAATATTCCTTTGTCCTTAAACCGTGCCATGTTTTGGTAGAATAAAAAGTTGTAACTGTCAGTTGGAAAGAATTTGTGGCCTCCTCGTTACGCGATAACCAAGACAAATTAAAGGAAGCTATCGAGGCCATCTTTTGGCATGTAAATTGTTTCACAGTGAAACTCCGTTCTCTTTTATTTTTCTTATCGATGGAAAAAGGTTGCTAATAGCGTGTAAATATCGCACGAAGTAACCCACGAAAGTATTTGCGCACTTATCGCAGAAACTCTTTACGGTTGTGCATTATGCAAAACGTAAAAAAATGTTAACTTATTACGGTACACCGACGAAATTTCAAAATATTTCGTACAATATTCGCGCGTAATATATTGGGAAAAAATTCTCATGGCAAATGTTCGAGTAGTTTCGCGAGCCACTTTATATTTCTTTGCTTCTCACGATTCCACGATTTCCTCCCACGCCCCCCAAAAAACGGACAACTCGTTATTTATTTAATCTTTATTTGTACCTTTTGTTGCCGCATATCTCGTTTCGTTCATTACCTCCCGCACAACCGTGATCGACGTCAAAGACTGAAGGAGTTGCAACGAGGCTTGGTTACTTTCCTGGTCGGTAATGAAAGCACGAAGAAACCCGAGGAACGGCTCTACGAGTATCTGGAAGAGCCTAGGTAACGTCTTCCTGGACCCGGAGAGATGCCTGTATTTGCTAAAAAGCTTTCTCTTTTTTTGTACCTCTGCCCAAGAAGTTTGCCCTCCATCTCCAAACGCCATCCGCGATTTTTCTTCTTCCCTCGGGGGATGATCCGTCATCCGCTTCATCGACTGTTCTTTGGGACATCACCTGGCGGCCGTCTGCTTTCTCCTTCGTGCTCTCTGCATGTTCATTTATCCGTTCATTTCAACCTTTGACCATTTCGTTTGAATAATCCGGCTTGATCTTTTCGTAGTAGTCGTCGTGTTCGATTATTATGTTCGAAGGAGAAATGAACTTTTAAATGTTCGAATGGCAATGTAAATGCGATTCTGGGTATTCGGGTATTTGGCAACTGTCAATTCGTCCGCGGTTATCGTTATTGCCGACAAGTTATTGATTTTTTTTTTTTTTTTTGTACGAAAACGTAGATGCAACGTCTTTTACGCAACTAGGAAAAGCGACGGACGTGTATCGGCGTTCCGGTGCGACGATTATGCAACTGCGAGAAAATGATTTTTCTAGAGACGGAGAGGAGCAATTTCGTTTGGTAAAACTTGGAATTAAACGACGAAGGAAATGTTTTGTAAGATTACGATAAACAACGTGATTTCACTTACCGTTGCTGCTACGAATAGCCAACGAGGTTATTTATATCTCGATAACGACGTTACCGCCATGTATTGGCCAGGAATGTTCGGAAAATGATGAAACTTTTCTAATGGAGAAATTAGATATGCCTGAGACTGATAACGCGTTTATCTCGAAATTTCTACTTACGTCATCGTTATATTGGAACGGCGATACGTATATCCTTAAAACGGTTAAAAATAGAAGAAAAAGTCAGGCATCAAAATTAGATACCGTTTACGTATTCGATATTGTTGCATCGCTTTTACCTTCGTACATCGCTGCAGTTACAAAGTATAACAGGACTTTTTTTTAACGTACTCGCTGCTACTGCTGACGCACGTGTTGCGTCAATTCGGTTATTTAAGTTCGAAATATGTCGTGACAAAGTTACTTACAATTACAAAGATAAACAGAACATTTATTGAACGACTTTACCTAACAAACATTAATTGGACAGTAGGTGTGCGATAATTATTAAAATACAGGCTATATGAGAATACAGACTAACAAAGAGGATAAAATTCCAAGAATATAAGGTAGCTATTAGTTGCAACAATTATGTTAAGGGGAACCACGTATAATTTTTCTCCTACGTACAAATCAATTCTTTACATGGTTCCGTGTAATTATAGAAGCGTTACGGTTGCACGATATAACAGTAAAGAGTATTTAAAAGAACTGTCTCTGTTCGCGAATCGCAATCGTCTCTTCCGTTGCAACGTTCTCGCCATTTCGCAGCCAGGAAACGCAAATAAATCATCATCGTTGCGTGACTTGTTTCTAGACGGTTTATTTAATTGGAATCTGTACATACACGTATTTTTCAACGGTTGTGAAATTACAAATTAACAATTACACCCTTTAACGTTTCACTCTTATCCACACGGATAGGATTACATCTCGTCGTAAATTAAGCCATAATTGACGTTCTTCCATTTATACAGCATACACGTTGCAGGAAACGGAATAATACTTGTACGAATCATGAATAAGTCGTGAACACGTCGTTATCCAGCTTAACGCCTTTTGATTAACGAAAGATTCTTTGAAAAATCGAGTGTAATATCGAGGGCTCGTTTTGAATATTATACCAAGACTTTCACGAATATTTGTAATTTCATAATTAAGCGTCTCATGAATATTTATCAGGCTGATGTTATCTGTTCGATGCTAACGTATATTTCAGGTTGTGCTTCACACGCCACTGCCTCGATCCTCGTCTTCGTTCGACTTCCATTTCCCGTCTTCCGAGAATCGTCCCGATCTATCCGAAATGTTTATCTAATCTTCGCGCTGAATCCTTGTTTCGGTTATTTTCGAGATATTTCTGCCTTATCGTCTGGCAAACCGCAGATAGGCTCTTAGACATCGCGTTAATTTCGCAGTCTCAAAAAAATTAATAACGAACTATACTTCGTATAGACGTATCTATGTTTCTCTACGAATCCTTAGAATCCATGAAATTCCAGCGAAGTAAACGAATTATCGTTAGCTCTGCAGTTAAAATTTATTTCCTCTATTCCGTAGTTCTCTTTTAACGCGTTCACCGAGTCAAGCGCTACATTAGAAATTCCTGTAATTTCGAAACGAAGCATTAGTCGAAGAGAAATCAATTTCAGTTACGCCTGTTTCAGTTCTTGCAAATGTAAATATGGTGTAGTTTACTTTCAACAAATATGAAACCACACGCAAAAAGATAGAAGGTTCAGATAATGAAATTACGTCCAAGTGTTACCACCTTTTCCCCGGCTAACAGATCGATTTACACGGTACCGTATGTTTTCATTTTGAATTTTACCGAATTTCACTGCACACTCGAGCTTTATAAGAATCGATCGATCGGTTATTCGTTGATCACTTCCACGCCCGTAGATTTTAGTTTATCTTTATCGCCGTCTTTCCTCTCCCTTCTTCGACTTTCACCCAGCACTGCACCATTTTCCTGTACGCACACATCACCTGGCACTCAGTTCCTCGCGTTGTGTTTCTCATACAATTTTTACTGTCGGGGTATTTTTTCATCTCACTCGCAAAAAGCGTAATATGTTTAATCGCGTCGAATAACAACACGCCATTTAACTCATCGCATGTTCATTTCGCTTCGTTCGTTCACGTCCAATTTTTTACGCGTTGTATCTTTTTCATATAAATCTCAAGACGCTTGCGATACGTACGTTCGAAGCGATTGTATCTCAAAATAAATCAGTTTCTTCGATCGAGCTTGCCGAGACTGTCCAGATAGAATTGTCATAATCTGACGAGAAACCGTTTTGGAGAACGAAGGAAGAAACGAGAGAAAGAAAATACCGACATTAAAATGTAAAAGCCACCCTCGTGTACGTACAGCCCTTCCATTGAACTCGTACCGCTTCTACCAACCCTGTCTGTTTGTCTGGCTACGTTTCATCGCAAATTATCCATTTGGTGCTTGTTAAAGTATCGTAAAATACGACGTCCCATGGAAAAGTTATGGTAACAGGTGAAAAACAAAGGCAAATCGATGTCTCCTTTAAAATCTAACGATTCTTGTTGGATCGCAGAACGTTTCAGAGTCCGTGGTCCTGGGCCTGCGTCGCTGGAAGATGCGAGAGGAGAGCGGTCAGATCTTCGAGGACCTCTTTGGCCAGCTGTATCGCCCTCTGCGGCGGAAACACCAGGCTTCTCTGGCCCAGACCGACCGGAAACGTGTTCCTGGGCGAAGATAGCGTGATCATACATCTGCAGCAAATCGAATTCGTCACGGTGAACACTAGCGACCAGGAGGCGAAGAATCTGCTGGAGCACGCCAAGGATGTTTTCATCGGTGAAGATCCAATTTTTCACTTTCACCGAATATCATTATATAATTTTGTATCTTTTATCGACAAATTATGACAAAGAGTTTGTTCGCGAATGGACTGAACGTTCAAGGATGTTCCTGATCGAAAGTTATTCGTTTATTGACCATTTTGGCACGAAGACCCGCAGTATCGGACGCTTCGTGTTGTAGGACGCTCTGTCGAACGATATCGTGCGTTGTGGCTGGACCTTCTTTTCGCGTCAAGTGCAAACAAAGCGACGAATGACGCAACGCATGACTATGGATCGTCGATGATACATGATGTAATCACGTTTCGTTGCTTCGGCAATGAATTTAATCACCGTGTGCAGATAAAACGCATCTAACGCGATGGAACGTCTGTTCGAAGCAATTTTTATACCAGAACTATTGTCATCGAAACGATATCGTTTCCTCGTAATCTTTGAATATCCTCCGAGTCAGATTCCGGAAAAGTAGTTAGTATGTTTCGTTTCTTCCTTTTAAGCGAACAATATCGACTCAGATTCGCTTATTCGCTTATTTCGATTCGCTCGTCGAAGAATAATCAACAATACGTTCATAGCCAACGCAGATATGCAGTCATACAGACGTCTGTCGCTAGACGCATATACGTATCGGTAGAGGCGAAAAGTTTAACAACTACTCGAGTCAGCTAAACTTAGCTACCGATAGATTTAGCCAAATAACTTTATTAGCCGCACGTTTGAAACCACGATATCGCTCTCACACTCAGACCTTGTGTTCCAGGTAACATAAGAAGCCTGATGAAGGTGCCAAACGCGAAAAGCAGATCCGGGGTGGACGCCTTCATCGTCTACCTATCCGCCGGAAATGGCAGAGCAATAGGACCGAACTTAGACACGGACGAGTCGTACACCCTGGAGCTGATACCTAAAGGGAAGATTCTTGAAGCTCGAATAACCGGAAAAAGTTTCTTCGGCGCCAGACACGGTTTGGAAACGCTTGGCCAAATGATCTGGTGGGACGAGACTGCCGGAAGGGAAGGTGCCTTGCGAGTGTTATCTCGCGCTTCCGTGGAGGACAAGCCGACGTTCCCCTACAGAGGTTTGCTGGTCGATACAGGAAGACAGTTCTTTCCCATCGAGCGACTGAAACGCGTGATCGACGGAATGGCGGCGTCCAAGTTGAACACTTTCCATTGGCACCTATCAGACTCGCAGAGCTTCCCCTTCGATTCAGCCCAGTTCCCCGAAATGGCCAGATGGGGCGCTTATAGCGGAGATCAGATCTATACGCCCGACGATGTGAAGGATCTCGCGGATTACGCGAGGATCCGCGGCATCAGGGTACTCGTCGAGATCGACTCTCCGGCACATGCCGGCGCTGGCTGGCAATGGGGTGAGTTTTCAACGGTTTTAGGGTGGAATTGTATGGCTGCAGGAAGGATATGTCTGGTTTGAGACTATAGGTTGGGGCTCGGGTGCTGGTGGTTGAAAAAGGAGAAAGGAAGAGTGGAGGATATATAACTGTCGCTGAAAAATGTCTGCACGATTCGCTTATCTCTGACAGAATGTAATTTAATGACTAACGAGGCTGCAGCTTTTTATGCATTTATGGGAAATTCTAAGATGTAAATATACATAAGTTACGCATAAATAGTGATCGATGTTAGTATTGAAACTAAAGGATTATTCGCGCCGGAATCACGTACGCGTAACTTTGCCTGATTCAAGATTCAACCGTCATCTTTGTTCATCTATTAAGTCTTTTTTTTTATTATTATTACCATTAACCTAACTATAATCGAGCTCTATATAGCGATGTTCTTCATTTTTTAAACGTTCGACAAAAAAACATTTAATATCCCAAATGACCAAACTGGCCGGGTCTGAACGCATCATCAACTCATCTCACGCCTGCGTTGATCTTGTTAATTTACTCAGGGACGGAGTACGGTTACGGGGAGCTGGCTCTGTGCGTTGATCAGCAGCCATGGTCGTCGTATTGCGGCGAGCCGAATTGCGGCCAGTTGAATCCCATCAACGAGCACACCTATCGAATATTAGAGGGACTGTACAGGGAGCTTCTGGACCTGACCGAAATTCGGGACATCGTGCACCTTGGCGGAGACGAGGTGAACCTGGATTGTTGGGCACAGTACGGAAACATCACGGCCGCGATGCAAGCACAGAACATGACCGATCACCATGCTATGTGGGCCGAATTCGAAACGAAGATGTTGCAAAGGTTGGTCAAGGCCAATCACGATGAAACGCCAAAAGCTGTGATTCTGTGGAGTTCCCCGTTGACAAAGAGGCCTTACATCACCATGTACTTCGATCCAAAGATTCACGTGATCCAATCGTGGGGAGGTAGCAACTGGCCAGAGACACTGGATCTCCTAGAAGACGGTTTCAGGGTGATTCTTTCTCACGTGGACACGTGGTATCTGGATTGTGGATTTGGAAAATGGAGGGAGATCGGAGAGGCCGCCTGTGGCGAGTATCGTACCTGGCAAACTGTTTACAATCATCGACCTTGGAGAGATTACGCTCAGCAATATTTCAGCCTCGTTTTGGGTGGAGAGGCAGCTATCTGGAGCGAGCAGACCGGCGACGCGTCCTTGGGACCTCGACTATGGCCCAGGGCGTCCGCTCTCGCTGAGAGATTATGGTGAGTGTTGGCGATCTAGAATGTAGATAGACAAAGACTTTTCTTTCGATAAATCGTTCGATAAGAGAAAGAAATCCGTGATAAAAAATGTCATATATCTAAAAGAAAGATTAAAATGTTATAGGTTCCTAAGTATCTCTGTCGGAAAAAGACCTAAACCAAAGGAGAATGTTACGTTGATCGATACCGAATATCGTTTTAAAGTCAATTCTTCCAAACTCCGTGATATTACAATTAGCGAGACATTCTGTATTTTAATTGCCTATCTCTTAAAATGTTATTCAATTTCGTATAACGATAATGAAAGAATAAATTTTTGTTATACGCAGGAGCGACATGCCAACCAACGGCTACTCGACAGACGAAAGCGTGTACACGAGGCTAGCCGCACACATGGAGCTTCTAACCAGCCGTGGATTGAAAACAGAAGCCATGTGGCCGCAGTGGTGTTCCCAGAATCCCGGCAAATGTCTCTGACCGTTCGCTAGCCCGAACATAATCGCCTTCGCCTGGAATTGTACGCGTAGACACGATAATTGCGTGAATGGAAGACGTTACACGAGGTGGTTCTGCCCGCCACTTTCGCTAGAACACGCCGAGCTTGTAAATCGTTGTAACATCACCGTCGATAGGAGCTCGTTGATCGTTCTAACCGTGACGAGACCGAGCCTCTCGAAACTATCGCTCGTTCGATAACGATTTTCGTTCCACGAACCGATCCACGAAGACGTGGACGTCACGTGAGAGACATAGGACGACCTAGTGCGGAGTACTCGAGAGAAGCAATCGTCGAGAGTGGAAGAAGACGATGAAATTCCTCCTAAAAGACAAGAAGCCAAATTGAAAGTCCTTGGTGGTCCCTGGTTGGAGAATTTATTTATACAGAAGAAAGGGAAGGAAGTTTTCGAGCGTTCCACTGGCTTTTTCATTCTTGCCGGACGTTGAAGGCACAACGACACAAATGTTCTTGGGTTTCGTTTTTCTCCCCGGTACGAAAATGATATAGGCAGAGTATTTGATACTCGTACGAGATGATGTACGACAGATTATGCAGGAAGGTAAAATGAACAAGGTCAATTCAAAGATACACAGAGCGCGATTTTTTAACGTTACGCGATGGCTTGTCGTAGCTCGATGCCATACTTTTCGTTCGAAGTGCCTTTCCAATTGTAATTCTACTCGTTGTTGTACGATTTCATGTGTAAACATCGAGCGCGTTCCTATTGAGAGATCTCGATGGCGAGCATCGAGATCGTCGTATCGTCCTTTCGTCTAATTCTACCACCTCTGAGTGTCTTTTTGATGCTTTGGAATTTTTCTAAGGCGCTTTTGATATTTAACTTTTAATGGAATCCATCGTCGTGATATTAAATATTTGATTCGTCTTTACTTATTTTAATAAACTACAGAAATTATAAATTACACGTTTTAGTTAAAGCGTTCTATACCGCACGATAATTTAGAATATTGGCAGAATTTCCTAATATTAATTACCTTAATTGTTATACATATATTTTAATTCTTGTTACGAGCTTAAACGATAAGCCGAGAAGTATTTCTATTTTTCCAATAAAAATTTGTATATATAGAGTGAGCTATAAACGCATGTCTGTATTTCAAGCGGTAATCTACATACTGATATAAATAAAAAAAACGTCATCTGAATATATATTTAACGTATATTAGTTTTCGAGTTATGGATGATCGAAGAAAATGCTGGAAGCTTTCGCTCGTATATTCAACCTATACTTCCTGATTAACGGAAACTCTCATTTCCTGATAATTCTACTAAGAAATTAGCTACGACAAAAGAATCGAGGCAAAGACATACCATGGAATAAAGCATAGAAACGGCATTCAAGGTGGTAACATTAGAAAAGACAGTCCATACACTCGGTAAACGAGAAAAAAGAAGTTCGACATAAGACACTACCGATCCTTACGCCTACTTTCCTCCATTAAAGGATTCCTGTGATCAGGAGACTGGAAATACCATTATTTGTCACACGATAAAGCGAAGCGTGGCCGTGAGAAACGCGAATCACGGCGCCAATCCGCATAGGCTTCCCTCTTTAAACTGCCAGACCTAGGTCCTACATAGAACAAAATCCCACAAATACCAAACCGTATCCCAAACGAAGAACACAGTCGAGTAATAAAATGAATTGTGTAAGAGCAAACGTTCAAGGAATTCCGTTCTTTGGCAGCATACGCGTATCCCTCGAAGCCAAAGAAACCACGATACTTTGTACGATAATTACCTTCCCGTTCGTGACGCGGACCGTGAAGAAGCCCTGTCGGATTATTACATGTGAAAGAAGTTTCTTGACGAACAAACATCCGGAATCCAGAGAATCGTTCGACAATTCTCGAAGAATTGTCGCGGATCTGTAAGACGGAGCGTCCAATCCGTGCTCCGTGTCTTTTCTAATTAATCGTAAACGCGTTCGGAGGAGTTCGTCTTGATGTTAACGAGATACCATCTCCGAGAGATGTAAAAATGGCCTATTGATGACGAATAGCCGTGGAAATTTGTAAATAACACGATCATCGTATTGGAGATGGCTGAGGAGCAACTAGATAAGTAATGGAACGACAACGGGAGGAAAAATGAATCGTATGTACTTACTAACAACTTACCGACATCGATGGCTGTAAAATAGAAGTGATTTTAAGCTCGACCCTATTGGATCCGGTGCGCAATATCATCCGCTGTGTGTGGCGTCTTGCGTGACGTTTGTTGGGTATTTTCGACGATTTAGAAGATTTGTAAAGGATTTTTAAAGGAAGAGAAATAACTTAGTACGTTGTCTGTAAAATTGTTTTCGGTGTTTGAAAAATGTTCATGGAGAAACGATGAAAATTGCACGCGGATGATTCCCCAAGTTGATCTACGAAGGAATGCAATCTGTTGTAAAGTGTGATTGGTGTAAGTTTAACATAAAACGAATTTTGAATACACCGGTTCTCGTCGTTCTTTTGTACCCCGGAGAATTTTTCCTCCTCCATCTTGTCCGTCCAGAAAATCACGCTCGAAAATGCGATTTCGATTGTGATTTCTTATGTAAGCGTAAAAATCGCGCAGAGAAATTGTTTTGCTAATTATCGAGAAGTTGTACATCGAATTTTTCATTATTTTTCTACTCCGCTCTGATAGGAAAGACAGAATATCTTTCCTGCGATCGATGAATGTTTTGTTTTTGTTGAGTCGCTGTTTGATTTCTAATCATCGCTAAAATAATAGTTTTAGTCTACCTATACTTCTGACACAATTGGATGATCGATTGCTCCTTGGTGGTTCTATCAATATTGGCTGAGAACCTCGAGAGACTGTTTGGTCTATCATCGTTTTGATGGATTGTACATGCGATGGCCAATCGATTTGCTTTATTGCATTTATCTTCTAAATTGTACAACACAATTTGCAGTAAGTAGCGACGTTTGTGCCATCGCCCCTTAATAAATACAATTAGTTTTTGAACAAGGTACATTATTATCGACCAGACGTATAAGTTGAGCAAAATTATTTGTAACCAGCATTTGAATGTCACAGGTGAATTAATTACCTATTTTCAGGGGACTTGTATCTTAGAATTTACCACTTTTACAAGTTATTCCCTTCTTCAATTATTTCATATTAAATTACTTATTATTTGTAGTTACCAAGCGATATAAAGAACAGAAGACCGACAAAAACGAACTTATCGTATTTTTCTCGTATGATCTTTATTTTATTCTTTGTTTTGTATCTGTATTTCTCCAAATAAATGGGCAGAGTTTAATAAACAAAAATAGTAATTTGTCAGAGAAATATTACGCGTTAATTATTTTGAGAGAGGATTCGTGGATAAATATTCGCAGTGGAAGAATCGAAGATGTTTGGCTGACACGTAGCTGACTTGTTCTACTTCGAGTCTGTCCCTTCTCCAGGTGACTATAGTAGTATAGCTATAGCAAGGCGAAGACAAAGGGCGAGGCATGATCGCAAACATCCCCATAGCCATGCAATCCACGGGCTGGGGTCACTTCAATACCAGATTTCAAAAGGTTCGCATCAGTGTTTCTGTGCTACTCATTCATTCTCTCCGTTCGATACTTCAAAGATATATTTAATATTACAAAATTTTCCTAACGGTTCACCAAAGTTACTCTCGATCGTCAAAGTTTTAATAAATTTTGTCATCTTGAATGACATTAAGTGTTCGACATGACTTCGACCGAAATGGAACCAGTAGTGAAGATCAATGCAACGTCGAACGTGGAACGTTTCTTTATCGAACAAAAACAGAAATGCGATGGACTGATGACAGAATGTAAGTCTATTAACGTGACTAACGTTTTTCGTATTCTGTTTATTTTTTCATATTCCATGAATAAAAATGAAACAATGGAAGTTCCATGCGAAAAAGATGAAACTCGTGAGTATAAAAAATAATCTTTTAATCGCCTGCGTATCTTTAACAAATAGATCGGAACATAACGTCGCAAAATGCAACGTTACAACTTGGCCATTGCCCGCCACATTTTGATGGGCTACTTTGCTGGTCGTATACCGAAGCCTCAACCATCGCCATTCTACCTTGCCCTTCTGAAACTGACCTCGTATACCAGTTAAATTCCGCAGCGAACACTTTGGAGTCGAATGTTCGCGTTATAGCGATGGCCACGAAAGCTTGTCTTTCAAATGGCCAATGGTACACAAATTACGACAATATTCCCGAGAGTAATTACAGTTTATGCGAGTTGTCCGATGAATTCACCACTCGTTACCAAATGGAGACTATGCTGAAAATAAACGAGATGACCGACCCTCGAGACTACAGGAACTTCGAATCATTTATATTGGCTGTAAGAATTTTAAGCTTAATCACGTTTATTTAAAGTTATCTTATTTAAGATTATTTTGTCTATATTTTTATCGCGTAAAAGAAACTTTCGCTAACTTCTTCGCAAGAGAAGATTACATCGCTAAAGTTTATCTACAAGGAAGCGAAATCATTGCTTTTCGTAATTTTCGGAATTATTTCTGCCATATATACTGTGCGCTATAATTTTTTAAAACATCTCCAAGAATTCTATTTAATATATTTTATATTTATATTTAACTGACATTTTACATTTGATAAAATGATTATTTTCTCAAAGTGTAATACTATAAATTGAATCTCTGCTTTCGTCGTAGAAATGGCTGCCTATCGTCAGGCTCGTCTCTCAAATCGGCTATACCACATCTTTCACTATGCTGGTTATCGCGATGATCATTTTTTCTCTACTCAGGTACTCGACTAACTGTGTTTCTTTCTTTTTTCCTTGTCTCGGTTCTCGTTGTAACAATCGACTCCCTCGTTTAGAAAACTGAGAAATCCCAGAAACAGGCTGCACATGCATCTGTTCGCTTCTTTCATAATGAGGGCGTTCATGGCACTGATCCGAGACTGGATCTTCGTCGATGGCATTAGACGGACAGTGGACGTTGTTTACCTCGATGAGAAAAACGCTTTTATCAAGCAACGAAACGTAGGCATGTCAAATACTCGAATAAAAGAGATAGATGAAACGGAAGAGAAAATTGATGGAAATCGATGTACAATTAAGATAATCAGTTCCAGACAATGATTTGTAAGGGCATCACGAGTGTGTGGCAGTATTTCATCGTTGCTAATTATTCATGGATCCTGATGGAGGGTTTGTACCTGCATAATCTGGTCGTTTGGGCGTTTTGTGCGGACAGTTCAGCCATTAATTTGTATATTTTACTGGGCTGGGGTAAGATCGTACAAACGTAATTTATTACACGATTAATTAAGTACATAATTGTTTGACTACGATTCGTACTATTCGAGTACATTTTAAGATTAAGATGATGTGATTCGAAGTCGTTGTAAGATTAATTCAAAGCCTTTCAAGCTCGTTTCGAGATCAAATCAATCTCGTCTAACATCTTGCCAAATTTACGTCAAAATAATTTAGAAAGTCGTGTTAAGATTGGATACTTGAAAATCCTTCGAAACTGTTTAAAAACGCATTCAAGATCATTTAAAGAACCCTGAGATGCACGGAGTGACATATCACGTGTTCAGTAAAGATCGCGTAATACACGTTGGAAACACGAACGACATGAATAGGACGTGATTTTTATTTGTACAATTAAGGACTGCCTGTTTTCGTGGTCGTTCCTTGGGTAATAATACGAGCCACGATCGAAGACACATTTTGCTGGACCACTCACGAAAATCCTTCTTTATTTCTTCTTATAAGAATCCCCATCGTAATATCGATTTTGGTAAGTGATGTAAAAAGAAAGATTCCTACCGAAGATTAGAAAACATCTGCAAATAAGAATTATTAATCAACGACGTAATGAAATATATGTTATTAGTTCAACTTTCTGCTGTTCCTCAACATTGTACGTGTCCTGTTCATCAAATTCAAGACGTCCGTACATTTGCAACGGAAAAAGATGCAGTACAGGTAAATTTATAACTCGTACTCTTTCTTTCCTGCCGATTTAGTCCTCCTCGATACGCAAATTTTCGTATCGAAGATGAAAGAACGTACTTTTATTGCGATATAAAAGAATAAACGCATGATTATTATCGATATAAGGATATACAAATTTGTTTCTCTTACACAGTAGGTGGGCCAAATCTACTTTGGTGTTGGTACCTCTATTTGGTGCTCACTATACTCTATTTCTGGGGCTCTCCTATCACAAAGATAATCGCGTGGAACTCGTCTGGCTCTTCTTCGATCAATTCTTCGCCTCGTTCCAAGTACTTGTGTCACCCTTAAAAAAAAAGAAAAAATGAAATACAAATTTGTAAAGTAAAAGTTTGTAAACTTAGAAAATGAGAAAATGTACCATTTCTTCAGGGTACTTTCGTGGCACTGCTTTACTGTCTGCTGAACATCGAAGTTAGAACGGAAATAAAACGAGCCTGGAGGGTAAGATGGTCGAAGAAAGCGAACGTCTGCCTGTCCGCGTCTCGAGGATCCAGAAGAAGAAAATCTACTCGCCAGTGCAGACAATCGAACGATTATGATCATCCAACGGTCACTGGTACCACTGCGAGGAATGCATTACGATCGAATGATTATTGGCCAAATGTGTTAGAAATGGAGACAAGGTAGAAAGAGCTTTAAAAAGAAACAGTTTTATATCTGCGAATTTTATATCTTTATATGCAGCTTTTTCGTGTATTTTATTTGTTTCTAAATCTTCGGTAGATCGAGGTTCCTCTATGTATAATGATTAATTTCGTATTATAGTATAATTGCAAATTTTACAGTTGGTAGTATTTTGATTCTTTTCTATTTTTGCAATTAATAATACGTAGCTTCTAGCTTTATATATTTTTGTATCACTTCGTTACAACCAGAAAAGCTTATCATTCCAAGAAAATTTCAATGTAACATTTCTAGCGTTCAGGAGTATGTGTCGTACAACTATGATATATTTTATGTAATTGGTAATAAAATGAAAATAATTATTCCTATCATTGGTACAGTACATATATCTTTATTAAAGCACATCTGTCCAAGAAAATGACTTTTTCAGCCGATAACAGCGACTGCAAGTTCCTATATACCAACAGGCACTGAAATATCGATCGTACTGTTCCTGATGCCACCCTGTTCGTGCTGCACCCTTGCGTTTATTGCTCGCTTTACCACATTTGTTTCCTCAAGAAACTGTTTTTTTTTTTTTTTTTTTTTAATTCAAGTATCTCATCAAATTCTTCCAATCAATTTATTTTCTCCTCTATATTTCTCAACACGTTGCCTTATAACATCGCGTACACGTAATATCGTGTCACCCCGAGCGAGAACGAAGTTTGATTACAGCCCAACAAGGCTGCAACACATTTGTTTATTCCCATGAAAAAAATGTATCCACTGACGCTTCAAAAATTTAATCCTTGACTTTTATTCACCTTCTTCTTGATTGCTATGTTCGCCTTTCGAGTTGTCCATCTCTTCTCATTCAGTTCTCTGTACAGTTATACGATTGCTCAGTTACAATCTACCCACCATGCAAGATGTATCAAACGAGTCTATAATGGATGGAAAAAGCTGTCGAAAACCATAACAACCCCTTCTTCGAAATTCGTTGCTTTCAAAAGTCGCGTGGCAAAAGTCACGTGCCAGCAAGGGGTGAGGAAAGGCGTAGAAAAGACAGGGGTTGAGTAACGAAGCGTGAACTATGTCATGACATGCGCGACCAGAAGAAACATTAATCGAAAGCCGAACAATTCAAGTGCGGTTCGCCTCATCTCGTCTCTCGTTACGAGGATGTAATCTGCAACACGTGTTGCATGGCATAATGTATATTATATGGTCGTGTGAATGTGATTATTCGGAGCACCGATGCATCCTTTATCGTCGAGCCCTTGTAATTTGTCAGAAGAATTTGTGCAATTTCTATATTTGCATCTCGTAGTTCGATAAACCCTTTTACGTTAAAAACTTTTTATTCGTGTCCCCTTTTATCAAGTACCTTCTTCGTCAACAAAAAGCAGTTTTCGATTTTCACTTGTTTCAATCTTGCTCTTACGTAAACGAGCGAAGAAATTTTTAATGATTCCAGGAAGCTTTTAACATAGAATTGAGACGAGAAATAGCGCGTATCGATAATAATTTGATTATATTTCGCTCAGACTCGAGATATTTCCTTACGTTAAAGAGATACGGATGCATGGAAAGTGACGCAAAGAACGGAGAATTAATTAAAGCGAAGATTGACACTTTAAAGCGAACTTAATTCATAACAAATCGTAAAAGGAAAGAGAGTGAACGCGGATGTTTTTAGAGTAGCTGTCAAAGAAAGCACAAAGTGTAGCCAATTCTTTTATTGTGCGCCTAAGTGAGATCCGAGCAAGTAGCGAAAGGAAAAGAAGAAAAATACACCTCGTTAAAATCAATTTCTCCTTCCCCCAAAAATATCAGCACAAAAAGACGGAGAAACAAAACCAAAGCACACAAACTGCTGTCAGATAATTCAACGCTTGTCTGACAATCACTGTGCCTCGCGTAAAATCCTCTGATCACAAACGCAAAAATTGGACGATTGTTGTTAAAATCAATTTCTCTTTCCCCCAAAAATATCGGCACAAAGAGACGGAGAAACAAAACCGAAGCACACAAACTGCTGTCAGATAATTCAACTCTTGTCTAACAATCACTGTGCCTCGCGTAAAGTCTTCCGATCAGAAACGCAAAAGCTGGACGATTCGGAAAAGAAAGGAAAAAAACACCTTGTTGAAATCAATTTCTTTTTCTCCAAAAATATCAGCACAAAAAGACGGAGAAACAAAACCAAAGCACACAAACTGCTGTCAGATAATTCAACGCTTGTCTGACAATCACTGTGCCTCGCGTAAAATCCTCTGATCACAAATGCAAAAGTTGGACGATTGTTGTTAAAATCAATTTCTCCTACCCCCAAAAATATCGGCACAAAGAGACGGAGAAACAAAATCGAAGCACACAAACTGCTGTCAGATAATTCAACGCTTGTCTGACAATCACTGTGCCTCGCGTAAAGTCCTCCGATCAGAAACGCAAAAGCTGGACGATTCGGAAAAGAAGGGAAAAAAACACCTTGTTGAAATCAATTTCTCCTTCCCCAAAAAATATCAGCACAAAAAGACGGAGAAACAAAACCAAAGCACACAAACTGCTGTCAGATAATTCAACGCTTGTCTGACAATCACTGTGCCTCGCGTAAAGTCCTCCGATCAGAAACGCAAAAGCTGGACGATTCGGAAAAGAAGGAAAAAAAAACACCTTGTTAAAATCAATTTCTCTTTCCCCCAAAAATACCAGTAGAAAAAGACGAAGAAGCGAAACCAAAGCGTATAAAGTGGCATGAAATAATCCAACGCTTACCCGACAGTCGCTATTCCAAATTTCTCACCTATAGTCCTCCTCCGATCATACACGCAGAAGCTGTACAATTCGCATAATCGATAAAATGGTCCATCCATTGCCGTACTCGCATCCACGAGGAGCAGAAGCGTTCCATGGTCCGCGACAGCGACGCGATGGCGACCGGTTTGGGGCGGTCTCGCCCCTTGTTTCTCGTGATACCATTGGAGAATCAAGGGGATGCTGCACGAGAGAGACGAATGAACAGAGACCGAAGGATGAACGACGAAGGGATGTTTTCAGGGGCGTGGTTTCAGGAACATCGAGATGATCCTTGAGATCGTTCCTCGGTGTGCATCCTGTCCACGCGACAGCCAGAGATCTTATCAGAGACATCGTCGATCTCGTCCAGTAATCGTGATTGACTGGTTCACAGGGTGGAAGGTATTTTTACGCTCGGATGTTTTTGTAAAAGAGAGAATTTTGGAAGATATAAAGCGTCGAATACAGTGGTGTGATATGTTCTTGAAGTACGCAAAGAAATTGATAATTTGTGAGTGACGGTGGTCAGTCGAAGTCTCAAACAATAGAGTTTGTAAGTTTCTAAATTAGTTTAAAAGTTTGATTAATAGGAATTGTTATATTATATCAATAGGAAGAGAGAGGGAGAGAGAGAGAGAGAGAGTGAGAGAGAGAGAGGGAGAGAAGTAAACATATCGAGAGAACTTTGCTTTGGATTCATAAAAATTTTTGATGTGTCATCAAAGTGCTTTTCAGTGGATACGTTTAAACATAATTTAAATAATCGTTCAATTATTAAATTTGTTAAATATTCGTTGAAAAATACGTAGTGTGATCGGAAAGGGTAGTGCCGGGGTGTAAAAAGCGTGCAATATTCCGTTTGGCAGATACATTTACTCAATACGAGGTATAATACGATTATAAAGAACGTAATACTTTTACAGAGGGAAGACGCTAATTTTTCGACGTGTATTATCGGCGAAGGAAAAATGGATTATTTCAAAGAATTGAAAGACTCATCGAAGACGGGAGTAGAAACTGTGCAGTGATTGTTTGGTGAGTTTCTAAACTTTACCTTCCCTTCGCTTGCCTTTCTCGGATGTCTAAAATCTAAATTCGATTCTAATTATAAAAAATGAAATAGAGCGAAGAGCCGGCAACTCGAATTCCGATACGTTCGTCAACAAATAAAATTTACATGAAAACGGTGAGAATCGAGGGAGGAAAAGATGGCAATAAAAGAGAAACGGCATCGAAATCTGGCAAATTTCTTGAAATATTGAAGCAACCGCGAGAGAATGTCCATACGAATTGCCGGTTTACCATAAGAATCAGATTGAACGAGACCGGGGGTTGTTCTGTGTAAATAATTAAAAAGGGGTGGGTTGCGTGTCACGCGGAGGAGCCAAGTTTTCCTGAATAATAGAATGACGCTTTTCGTCGGTTTCCATCGAATTTCTCGGAATTTAAGAGCCCCCTGAGCATCGACACTATTCTTTCTTTCATAGCATCCTGTTTACCTTTGGTTTTCCTCGTTTATTCGTCCGTACTATGCCTTTTTCCTAAACTGATTTCCTTAAATTCTATACGCTTTGCATCTACGCGAATTTTAAGGTATTATTCAGGTATTATTTTATTATTCGATGTTTCACGATAAAGAAAATTTATATGAAAGAGCGTGCGAGTTAGAGACACGATTAACCCTTTCTGTTGTTCGTTACACTTGTTTTCACGCGTGTGTCGAATACGTATGGCAAATATTTGACCAACTTATTACGTTTCCCCTTTAGTCCGAATTTTTGCTCAACGCTTATTCCCTTGAGATTCGATTCCATGTCAACGGGTAACTCCGAATATCGTCGAAATAACAACAGAAACTAACAGATTATTTATTAATCTAACTCGAGTAACGCGATCGAACAATATATTACGTTTCAGGTTTAAAGCATGAAAATGAATGCTTCGCTGACAATTTCCATTCTCAATAATTCGGGCCTTTATCGAAGAAATTGAATGTTAATTTATTAAGGAAAAGGAAGAGGAAAGGAGAATTATCTTTCTTCTCGCGAATTCCTATTGATCGAGGGCAAAATGGCGAATGGCGGTCACGGTGTGGTTGTAAACGGGGTTGGTGCACCTGGTGCTGGCACCCTTTCGAGGGAAGAAAGACGTCGACGCAGAAGAGCGACGCAAAAATATCGAACTGCACACGCCACGAGGTAAAAGTTGCGTAAACATACGTGTAAATTATCTAAATACCTTCAATTATCGTTAATTGTCGTCATTTCCTATTAATCTTCTATGTTTGAAGTATCAATTTTCATTTTCACACCTCCTGCGTCTCTCTGTATCATCTAGATCGCTCAACGCTTTCGATTTTGATCGAAAGATTGGTGTTTTATTAATTTTGACTAAGAAATATTTTTTAATCTTGGAGAATGCTGCTTTATTAGCAGCTACGCCTTAAATATAATATATAGATATTTGAAGTATCTGTTACATAAACGTACAGCGCATTGATCTTCCGAAATTACCGAAACTGCTTTAGCCATTTAATTTTAACTGCCTCCACGATTTCTCCTTCTCGAACATTCAAGATCTCAAGTTTCAAGTATAAATCTTGAGTTGTTAAAATGAAAATAGCATCAAATTTTCGACCAATATTTTGATACCTTCCTCGCAGAATTGAAACTTTGCATGTTAATTATTTGTTCGTCACAGGGAAAGAGTTCGAGTAGAAGCTTTCAATTTAGCCTTCGCAGAGCTTCGAAAGCTTCTGCCAACCTTGCCACCGGACAAGAAACTCTCGAAGATCGAGATCCTGCGACTAGCCATCTGCTATATCGCCTACTTGAACCACGTCCTCGAGGCTTGAACCGACCAGGAGTCACTCTATTTTTGCAAAACCTAACCCTGTGTCATCCGGCATGACACATCAATCACGGCAGAAGAAAGTATAAACCTTCCCAGTTTTAATATTTTATTAACATACATATACGTAACTCGGTCTTTTGTAGATAATCGAATTGATAGGAACTTGTAACAATTAATCATTGGAAATCGACATCGTTCTTATTAATGCGATATTTATGCTGCAAATGTATATTAAATTAATACGAATCACTTTATTACTCTTCTTAAATACCATGAAGAGATTGCGATTAAGAAACACTCTACATAGAAAGTGTGTTAATCGTGAAATATTTTATACATTTTGGATATTCCAATCTGATTTCTTAATTTCCGATGTAAAATAAAAACAACCACACATTTCTGTTAAAGCGTTGATAAGACTTTGTCAACTGATATTAATATTTCGTTGGCTGGCTATTTTATATAAAGTCTAACAACTTTACTCGTGACTGATGAACAATGCGTTAAAAAACGATCAATTCGTTTATAGAACTAATTTCCTGTAAAAAAAAAAAGAACTTGTTCCATGATAATTTCTATCACCGTCATAGTATTTCAATCATTTCAAGTGTCGCGTACTCGAAGGATATTCAACTGCAACTATTCGAAATTGCCCGGAAGAGCGGCCGAAACTCTTAAATCAATCTCGTTCTGTGAATTAGCCCGATTCCCGAGGGATCTTCACGCCCCACGGGTCCACGTATCCTAAATTCTCCGTTCTGTTCGCATAGTCGTACAATCGAACTTACCGAACCTCCCTATTTACCGACCATCATCCAACGAAACAGACTTTTCGACTGTAACACAACGAGACGAGCTCTAACTTCACGGCTCATCGATTTCGCTCCTGGTTTCCATCTTTTTTCTGCAATCTTTTTCCACGAGATTCGACGTGAGAATAATGGAAGCGAAATTTTTATGGAGTTTCGCTTGGTCTAAGTGCATTATAATAATGAATTGCATTCGATTTTCTTTGCAACGGAAGGAGCTCCCACAAGGAACGATGTTAACTTTCTGTTTTCGTAAGAAATAAAACGAACTCCGAGTTTCGTTATATCAGCATATCCCTGGTTACCGTTTAAACGACAATTAAATAAGAATAATAAATAATCAGACGAAGCAACGAAGATGATAAAACAAAACGATCGCGAAGCAAAGGCGACGCGAGTCCAAAGACGTTGATCCTTAGAATTTTTTTTTACTTGTGTTAATCTTAAACAAAGCACTATAAATTTCATTTTTACTTTCTTGTGAGTTTTATGTGAAAAAGTTTCTTTAACTCGCCGCTTTCGCCCCTCGGAACTGAGAACGTTTTTGATACATAAGCTGAAACAATTTCTGTTAGTAAGAAAAAAATATACGCGTAAGTATTTCAGTGTTTATCATACGGATAAATACGGTGTAGAACATATGACTGGAAATAATGATTTTGTGTCATACTATATATGGGATAATTGAGAACATATACATATTTATGTACGTTATAAATAAATGAAATTAATTAAAATATAATATTGCGTGTTCGACTCAATGGCAAAATCAAACACATCGAGGACGTTGATAATTTATCACGTATACCGAATACTGGAATTAGTGCGATCTCTTGGAATGATCGTAAGCACTCAGAAGCTATATTAATCGATCATCGCTCACCTCTCGTGCATAACGCGTAAGGTCAAGGCAAGTTAAGTACAATTTCTTCGTTATAATTCTCTATTCATGAAGCTCGCTCTCACTTTTAATAATTGCATATCCGATACTTGAGTCGCTACCACCTTTAAAAACAAATTAAAACGAGAATGAAAAATTACAAGGCAAGAACAAAGATAATAAGCATATTAAATTACATTGCGATACTTTGGAACTTCGTAGATCCAGTTAAGCATCAATTCAGATTTACATGCAGCTGGCTTTGGAACATGTTGCTGATCGTTGTGTTTTCTGTCATTGCAATTTGTCTACAAATATACAATCACATAACATCAAGACGTGCCCTTTTCGACGCCATTCCAAACGTTTCTCTCACGCAGTAAATAATTTTATGATAACGTGACATCATAAAGTAAAATGCTTCGTTCTATTTAGCATTGGCTATATCACATGCCAAATGTCCTCCAGTTTCCTCGTTAATATCATGATAATTACCTCCTATCTGACCACGAAATTTAAACGTATCGTAAATAATGCAATCGAAAGTGTTAATGGAAATTAACATGACTTCTCGAGAGAAAGGTTTAGTCTAGAAAGGCGACCTATGGTTCTTTTGCATAGCTGCTCATAGCGACGAGCACAGAATACGACGCAAGCAAAAAGCAATGTGAACCTTTCGTCCTTGAACTTCAAGATCAAGTTGAATTTCGTGGCGAACTTTCACCAACCTTTCAAGCTCCACCAAACCGAGGATGTACAATCACGCTGTGGAGGTTTTGACTTCAATTTTAATTCATACCGTACGCCATACCCAAAGGATAAATTAAATTAAATAGAAAATATTATAATGTACCATGTACGATGCAATATCAATCGAAACACACCTAGCGCGTTACAGATTTTTCACAGAAACTTAATAAAACAATTAGCGCAATCTTCCGAAGCGATCGTAATCGCTCGAAAAAATATTATTCGATCATCACTTATGTTCCGACGATAAAGCATAAGGTCACATCTAGGTAAATTATCTACTTTTTCCCCGTCGTAATTTCATAGATGACATTATATCGAAAACATGAAAACCCTTCTTATATCTAATAATTGAATATCCGATATTCAATATATCCGGCAGTCGCTATTACCTTCAGTTGTACAGAGGGATCAGTCACGTTAATATCGCGTGTAGATATCGCACTGTAGAACGTTGAACAAGTCTTAACATTTTCCACGTTAATTTCTAACGATAAATTAAAACAAGGATGAAAGATTACAAGACAACAACCAAGATAATAACCATATTAAATTACATTGCGATACTTCGAAACTTCATAGATCCAGTTGAGCAGAAGTTCAAATTTATATGCAGCTGGATTTTGATAACGTTGATGATTGTCGTGGTTCCTCCCATCACAATTTACATACAAGTGTACTATATAAAACTAGTCATGGCGTTTAACATAGAAAGCATCACGTACATATTCCAATATATTATCCATGATATTGGGTACGTAAGCTTAATGATCATTGGCCTGTACCAGTCTAAGGTAAATACATTTTTTCAATTATTTGGTATAATTTGTTTCTGTTGAAAAATGAGAAAGCATATTTGCTGATTTATTTCTTATTCTATGTTTTTAAGCGAATAAACGATACAAGTAAACGAAGTATTAATTTTTAAAATAAGATGAATTTGATTTATTTGCTAAAAGAATGTTTATTTATTTCACACATCCGAAATAATTAAAATCTATTCGCCGAGTATTACCGTGCAAAAACACGAAAAAGGGAAATGACATTTTTGCTTAATGAAGTTTTTCGTTTGTTATTCAGAATGCGATGGCGATGATGAAGCAGATCGACAAAGTGGACGAAATTTTGAAGCAACTAGAAATTGAAATCGAGTATCGCAGTTTGTTTCGTCACATAATGATCGTCGGATCCTTCTGGTTACTAGGCGCGGTCATAATATTTGTACTTTACACAAAGATATTAATACAACACCTCGAAATGTATTTAACAGCACTTCTTGTGTTTACTCATTGCTACATAACGAACGCCCAATCAATCATTTTATACGACTACAACACTGCCGTATAGTACGTAAACAATCTTCTTTAATAAAGTGATTTTTCGTGCATCTGGAAGTTTAAACGCTGCTACTTTTCGAAATACTTTCGCTATTACAGTTGGCTAGGATCGCGATTTAAAAAAATAAACCATCTGCTGAAAACGTCCATCTTGGGGAATTCTCAAGTGGAATCAGAGGATTCCGATGAGGAAACCATCTTCGAACCAAGTCATAATTTTCGAAACAGATTTGAATTGGACAATTGGTTGTCCGGACGATCTCTGAAAGTTTTACAAGCAAATTCCACTAACGACACTCGGAAGTTAAAACAAGGGTCACTTTCCGGCGATAAAATTCGTTCGCTTCAACAAATCAGGTAAATAAACGTCGAATTAACAACAGTTACAACCACGGATAATGGTAAGTATAAAAACCGGCAAGAAAATGATAAAGCAATATTGCGAGACGAAATTGTCTTTGGCGAATAAACCTATTGCACCATTTGATCGTTTCTTTTAATTCTGAATCGACAATTCGAGAATTCTTTTGTAAAGTGTATCTCTAATTTAAACTTCCTTTTGTCTGTCATTAAATATTGTTATAAACTTTTGGGCAAATAAAAAGATTCGAATGTTTGCCAACTTGAAGATTCGTGCATCTGCAAGTGTGCAAGGTATCGAAGATGGTGAACCAAATATTCAACGCCCAAATATTAATATACACGACCGTGACACTGCTAGATTGTAGTATATCTGCCTACTTCTTGTACATGGAATTCTTCAGACCATCTAATCGCACATATTCGATAGAGTTAATGGTGATGTACATGTTGGACTCCGTCCTCGCTACATTGAAAATACCTCTAGTGAGCTACGATTGCGAAAATACAATGAGACAGGTGAAAACTTTGTTCTTCGATCCTTTTAATCTCACTGCGTTGGCCGATCTTCAGCAAAATGTATTTTCCTGTTATACTGGAAAATTTTATGAATTACGAATAACAGCGTGTTACAAGAGAGTTAGCGTATTATCGTTAAGAAAAATACTACTAATTTATTTCATTGAAATACTGTCGCTAATACACGCCATCGTTCGTACGTTAATTTAAAAAATGTTCCGCTATTTAATTTTCCAGTAAAAGCAGGTTTCTGCAATAAAAACAATTTTCATGCTTTTGTGGTGTGCGTACCAGTCGGTGGAGTCATATTTTTCTGTAATCTTTGCTCGATTAACCCTTTGCTTGAATACACCAAGTTACGTTATATTTTTGTAAAAAGAAGTAACAAGTTTCACTCGATCGATTTTCAGGCTAACAAAACGATAGGGCTCATCCACGCATGTCCTGTGGACGGGGGAAACGCAGAATTAACAGACGAGGTAACGAAATTGCAATTTTATTCATTTACGTACGAGAATGAAATTATCGTAGGTAACGTAGAATTAATCTATCGGTAGATCCTGCAATTTTGTTGGCAAATATCATACACACAGCTCGAGGAAACGAAATCGGTTCATTATATATTGAACTATGGATTCGTTCGTTACGTTAGTATACTTTTTTACATGGATTTGTTCGTCGTAGAATTTCTTAAGAATCGATTCGTGTACTTTTTACAGTGTCTCAACTTCGTAATATCTTATTTGGTGATTATGATACAATGGAGCCAGAACTTGATAAAGAAAGATCCAATGATAATCGCAAACGAGACCATCACCCTTCAAACGCTTCAAGAGAATACGAGCATAATAGTATAACTTTGTATACCTTTCGATAGCGTCACGTTATGGAATTATAAAACCCGCACGTAAAAACTGTAATTAAACATTAATAAACTGCACCTCATAAATACGACTTGTTTCACACGATCGCCTTAGGATTTTCAATCGTTAGAAGTACAAAGTACGAGGTACAAGATACAACGATGACAAAAGAATCTTCGTTCTTCAATTTCTTCACGTTCTTCGATCTTCGTTATGTTGTTTCGAAAGCATAATTTATCAAAATATGTCCGGAGCAAACTGTTTCTTGGCACTAGCGAGTTAATATTTTCCTATGTGAAATAACGAGATGCATCGGGGAAAGTGTTTGTATATCAAAAAAATATATGTTTGCCCTTCATACGTGTTCATCGCTACGTGTCCACATACAAAAGAATTAATAACGTCAAAGCATTCCATCTTCAACGTCATTTCACTGTTGCTTGAAAGGTTTTTGCCATACAGTAAATGATTTTAAAGTAATATAATGTGAAAGCATAAAGTAAAATGCTTCGTTCTGTTTAGGGTGGTTAGGGTGGTGTCACGTGTGCTAATAATTTCCTGTTTCCTCGTTAATATTACGTTATTTACTTTCTATCTGACTATGAAATGCAAACATATTCATGCAACGCAATACCAATTGAAACGCTTCAAGGACATTAACAATTTTTCAAATATATCGAATGCAGCAATAAGTGCAATTTTCTGGAGTGATCGTAATCATTCGGAACTATAACCATTATTCTACCATGAAGTACGATTCGTCGATAACGAGTGAAATCAAACTAATTGCTTTTCCTACTTTATAACTTCCTACGTGACATTCTATTAATAAAATTCTGTCTTACTTCTGATAGTTGCATATGCAATACCCCTGAGTCGTTATCACCTTCAGTTGCATAGAGAAACGAGTCACGTTAATATCGCTGAAAAAAGTTGAAAAATTATTCACGTTTGCTACTTTAAATTTAAAAATTAAATCAAAGAAAAAATGAAAAATTACGAGACAACAACAAGAATAATAACCATATTGAATTACGTGGCGGCACTTCGAAACTTCACAGATCCAAGGAAACACCGATTCAAATTTATATGTAGCTGGATTTGGAACACCTTGTTAATTGTCGTGTTTTTTGGTTTCGCAATTCGTATACAAACACAAAATATAAAACATTACATGGCGTATAACATAGAAAGCGTCACATACTTGTTCGAATATATCACGCATGTACTTGGATACGTAAGCATAGCGATCATTGGTCTGTACCAATCCAAGGTGAAAGCATAATGGATCTTTTTTTAATTATATAGTAATGAAATTTTTACGCAAATTGAATAACTCAGTTACTCTTGTTTTTGCCCGTTTATTATTCAGAACGTATCGGCGTTGATAAAACAGATCGACAAAGTGGACGAACATTTGAAGAAATTGGGAACTAAAATCGAGTATCGCAGTTTGTTTCGTCATATGACGATCGTCGGATCATTCTGGTTACTAAACGCGGTCGTGTTATCTGCATTTTTCATAAAGATTTTAATAGGAAACCTTTCACTGCCTCAGATAACGTTTATTATCTTTAATTACTATTACATAACGAACGCCAAATCAATCGTATTATACGACTACAACACTGCGATTTAGTATGTAAACGATTAAAAACAGATACTGTTCATCATCTGTATTATCATCTTTTATTTGATTATATATTCAATATTTTCATTACGCATTTGCTTTAAAATATTTCAAAATAATTCTTTTCCCTATCGTTCGAAATTTTACTGTTATTACAGTTGGCTGGGATCGCGGTTTGAGATGATAAACGAGCTTCTCAGAACGTTCCTCTTGGAGAAACACAAAATAAAAGCGAGGCAATCTAATAAGAAAATCATCTTCGAACCGAGTCATAATTTTCGAAATAGATTTGAATCGGACAATTGGCTATCCGAACGATCTTTAAACGTTTCAGAAGTATCTACCACGAGCGGTGTTTCGAAGGTAAAAGACGAGATCCTGCGAGAAAAAATTCATTTACTTCGACAAATTAGGTAAATAAAAATCGAATTAATAATAGTTACAGCCACGGATCATTATCCGTTTTTTATGTTCTCCATTGAAAGCATAAGAAAAAACGACGACGAAAGACATAAAGCTATTTTACAAAACAAAATTTTATTCGTCGAATGAACCTATCGTATCATTCGATACTCTCTTTTAATCTTGAGCTGAGAATTTCTAAATTCTTTTGTATAACGCAACTCAAATTTAATCGTTCATTTGTCAGTCGCTATATATTATGTTACATATTTCGACAAATAAAAAGATACGAAGATTCGCAAATTTAAAGGTTCGTGCATCTACAAGTGTGCAAGGTGTCGAAGATGGTGAACGATATATTCAACGCCCAAATATTAATATACACGTTCACGACGCTGCTATATTGTACTATATGTGTCTACAGCTTGTACATGAATCTTCGCAGAGAGCCTAATTTTCTAGTAGATCGATGGGATACAACATTGATATATATGTTGGATAGCGTGGTTGGTGCCTTGAAGATCGCTTTGATGAGCTACGACTGCGAATGTACAATGAGTGAGGTAAAAAATATGTTTCTAATCCTTTAACTCTGCCGCGTTGGTCATTTTTCGCCAAATCATATTTTCTTAAATTGCGAATAACGACTTGCTACTTGGGAATTAGTATATCGTTAGGAGAAATATTAACAATTAATTTTTAGTCGTTTCAAAGACTACAACACATAGTGCCGTTCGATTTTACAAGGTTTTCGTTTTTCGATTTTCCAAAAAATGACTTCTCTGCAGAAAAACTGTCACAGTTTTGTATCGATCGGCTATATAGTATTTTTATGATACTAACATGTTGTAGGTTGTGAAATGTTCTTTAGTAGAAATACACCAAATTTTGTCACTGTTTTTGAAAAGGGAAGTAATAGAGTTTGACACGATCGATCGATTTTCAGGCTAACAAAACGATAGGGCTCATCCACGCATATCCTGTGCACGAAGGAAACGCAGAATTAACAGACGAGGTAAGAAAATTGAAATTTTATTCGTTTACGTACGAGAATGAAATTATCATAAGTAACGTAGAATTAATCTATCGGTAGATCCTGCAATTTTGTTGGCAAATATCATACACACAACTCGAGGAAACGAAATCGGTTCATTATATATTGAACTATGGATTCGTTCGTTACGTTAGTGCACATTTTTACATGGATTTGTTCGTCGTAGAATTTCTTAAGAATCGATTCGTGTACTTTTTACAGTGTCTCAACTTCGTAATATCTTATTTGGTGATTATGATACAATGGAGCCAGCACCTGATAAAGAAAGATCCAATGATAATCGCAAACGAGACCACCACCTTGTACGAGAATACAAGTATAGTAGTATAACTATGCATAGTTTTCGATAGAGTCGTATTATAGAATTATAGAATTACAATTTGCGATCCTTATACATACGTATGTAGAGCTACAAGGTACAAGACATACAACGTGACAAAATCTAATTAGAAAAATCATCATTGTTTATCTCGTTAACGTAACAGCATATTTAATAACGTATAAGAAATGATAGTTTCTTATAGTGTATGTTATCATAGTGTATGTGTACCGGAGCTTGATTCGGTGCAAAACAACAACTCGAACGTATTGTAACAAATATATTTAAAGGAAACGCTTACGATGAAATAATATTTTTATTCTCGTTCGAATTACAAAAGTATTCTTATTTCTCTTCGTCATTTTACCAAATTATTGACACCGTCAGTGCCACTTGCCTCCCTTCGATTCCAGGTGCCTCCGCGTTACTCTGAAAAATCGGTATAACTCTTTTTATCGGCTGAACGAACATGATTCATATTCTTAGAAAAACCTAACGAAAAAACTTCGCGTAAGATCATGTGCTTCGCTTTTCCAGCGGTAATATTCTTACTTTTGCGATATTAATCAGACGGTTGTACTATGCGCAATTCCATCCCATAGGCTCGTCGTTAACTGTTCCTCATAGCAATTTCATCCTCGTAACGATATCGATCCAGATACGAGCAGGCAATTGTTGTGCTCGTTATTACTTAGCAGCCTATTTAACATTCGTGACAAGATAATGATCCGTCAAAACTGCTGAGAAAGGATGGCAAGAAAGTAGAGTGTTAAAGTTTATCCGCTGTTGAAGTTGTCGCCACTTCGATCCGCGATGTTCAAGCCGAAAACTGTCAGACAAACGATAATGCCGTCGTTGGTGTTGAATTTTCTTTTCGGGATGGGCATCAGTGACGTTCTGAGCAAAAGGCCTTCGAAACTGATAGAGTACGCGTACACCCTGTGTGTTTTGATACTGCTTAATGTCGTTGGTGCATTAATGGTGCCTTATTTCAATGAATATTATATAATTAGCACGCTCGATTTAAGTCGAGTCGCGTTCAAATCACTGATTTACGCGAATCTTTGGACATTAAGCGCGTTGATCGTCACCAGCAGATTAAATGCGCAGGTAATTTCAGCGCTTTTTTTTCGAAAATGTTTTATTTTAGATACAAAGACCACAGCGGAAGACACGATACCTGTGTCATATTTTTCGGATGCTATGGGCGAGCAGTTTTGAAATTCAGTAGATTAGAACTTCAATAATCGCGTTCAGATTGACCGTATTATATTTTTATCATAGATTATCGAATTAAATTATTTATTAAATTAAAAAGAAAGACACGTACCGCGATAAATTTTCATCCGCGCTAGTTCTAAAGAGCCGAAGTTCCAATACCATACGAGCGATTAATCTGTTCGTAATTTTAATACGTCTTTCGTCTTCTAGAAATTACGTACTTTGATCACACTCGTAGAATCGAACGATCAAGCAATGGAAAAAATAGGATTGCCACGAATGTATCGTACGCTGTTCGCGTATCAAATCAAGGAATTCGTGATTTACGGATTTATCACGGTTGTTTTCGTCGCAGTGACTTCCAAATGGCATTTTGCAGCGTCGACGCCAACGATGATGAAACTGTGCCTCTCCTTCGTAGCCCACGTTCCATTCATAGTCATCTACGTTTCCAGCGTTACCTTCGGCTTTTGGGTCACGTACGAAACCAAACGTTCATAAACCATGCGATAGATATTTAAATACGGTAGAATTCCATTTATAGAAATGAAATTTTAATCGGCGCTCGATTAAGCGAACTCGTTCCAATTATACTTGTGCATCATCGTCTATAAAGATGAACTGTGAATCAATAGTAGCGAGAACCGTGACAATTTACGAACCGTTTATTCCGCCACAAATTACGATAAATAGAGTTCTACTATGATAATGTTCCAACGAAACCATCAAAAATACAACGTGTAAAATGTAGGTGCTTGAGGTTGAAGCTTCACCAACTGAATCAATTACTTCATAAAATGTTGACCACGATGAAATGGGAATCGTCATTGCATAAAAGATTTCTACAGATGAAGAACGATTTCGAGAACAAGAAATTCTTGTCGTTTGGGAACGAACAAGGGAGCCACGGAAACACAAACAAGATAAGATCAGTAAAGTGAGATTCTGCGTTGAGCGGAAAATCGCAAAGTCCGTTCTCTGTATCGTTTCTCGTATTTTATACGTTAATTTGTCTAGCGTGACAGAAAATCGTAGAAAATTGTTTAATAGGAATATTTGATATAACGCGTGAGAGACGATTGGAGATTACGCGTTTGCATTTTCGTCGCGATGTTACGAAATTGTTAAACCCGATAAAGAACTTTTGAGAAACGTTTCTGTCGGATTGTACAGTTGGAACGTATCGGGAAATTGAACGGCACTGCAGTAAATATATCGTCCGGAAATTCTTCAAATTCAGGCTTTACGGCAGACAAATGAGACCTTAGAAAAGAAATGAATTAAACGTTACTTCGATAGATAATTTAATATCGAGGAAAGTATCCAACGTCAATTTTTAAGAACGAAATATAACATAAGTTTCAGTTTTTGAAAACGAGAGTGTGCGATAAATATTTTTGGTAATATTAAATTATTCATTCATACGAACGTACATTTTTTTTTCGAAAAGGCAAATGCATCTAGAGATAATCAAGATCGTGAAAGTTGTGAACGACACGTTCGGCATGCAGATTCTGTTGCTGATGCTCACATCGGTTATCTTCACCACTACTTTCCTCTACATATTGTACAGAATTATATGGCTGGATCTGACCATGGATGAATTTATAAAAGAACTGGTCTCCGTGATTTGCTGGTTCTTAGTTTACGCGTCGCAAATCCTGCATGTGAATCACGTTTGTTCCAAAACGAACTTAGAGGTACAGCATTTTATTAGAAAAAGCTATCGATACACAGCGATAAAAGTTTGAAAGCTTAAACATGTTGATGAACATAGACATAATAGAATGAACACATAATAGAACAATATTTAAAAAAGGGAAAAATATTATTTAAATATGTTTCTCGATATATAGAAGCAAATTAATTTTGTTATTACTGTATTATTAATTTTTCACAGGTAACAAATATGGGCGATGTTATTTGCGACCTGTACGAACCATCCACCAGCAACGAATTTCGAGCAGAGGTAAATGTTCGAGACCTCTATAAAAAGATATCTTATAAGATTATAAAAAAAAAACACATCTACTAAATTCAGATGAAAAATGACATTTTTAGATTCGAAATTTCACCCTACAGCTGATACAAAATCCCGTGATATTCACAGCTCATGGATATTTCAACCTGGACCACGGGTTTATTCAAGGAGTACATGGACCTTTAATTAAATAAAAAATAAAATTTAGAAGCTATGATTTTAAATTTCATTTTAATTTTAATTTACAGTTATTAGTAAGTTGTATCATTCTTTAATTAACGTTTATTTTTTCAGGTCATTGGAACGATTACCACGTATCTGATAATCATGATTCAAGTGGGAGATTTGTCGAAGTCACGGGACGTGAAAACTCCGAATAATGAATCCGATGGGACTGTGTTATAAGAAATAAGAATTTCGATGGAAATTGCACTCGGCTTAAAGTTAAATCCGATTTCTTTCAGCTCTTTTATTAAAATCATATAATATCAATTAGTAGAGTTACAAATAGTTTTCATCGATTATAGATCGAATTGTAGCTTGAATTTGCCGGCAACAAATGATAAAATCATCGAAAGGACCAAGATGGATAAGAAGATATCTTGAATTCGAGTTTCTTCACCAAGTTTCTCGGATACTCACCCTGACAATTTTCCGCCAATTAGGACGTGGACAGGGATGATACCTCAATTACACTACCCCCTGGTACGCCCAATACGATTCCAGATGGAGGCGTTAGCCCGTGAAATTTGGTAATCTTGAAACTGGATAGCTCGTAATTCGGTGAAAATAGCTACTCCTTCGAACAACCCCTGATCGATTTTTACTTGCCGAAAATAGCGATTAAACAATCTTGGAAATCTGAATTAAATTACTCTTGGAAGAATCTAAAAAGAAATATTCAGAAATGAAACTAAAAGGTTCCTCTATCGACTTTCAATTTGTTGAAACTCTGCTTGATTTTAGTAAAAAATGAAAGCTTCCAAAATTGTTTTAAATGTTCAAGTAATTGGGGAGGAGGAAAAGAAAAGAAATTTGCATTAACCGTGTGGTCTTGTTTCGGTCACTTTCGACTTGAATAAACGTATTTTTCCAACGTCAGGAAATATCTGGAATTTAAACACGATTTACGTTTCAATTTTATGTTAAACATCTTCTTAAAATATCGCAAAACCTTTTTGTTCGATAAAATAAAAGCAGTTGGTAAATTATATTTCAAACTTTTCTGTCTGGGTTCTGTCCTCTTTTTATAGTTTTTGTTTTGCGTGTATGTGTTTATGTAGTTGATTTTAGTGTTGCAACTTACGCAGCACGGATAAAATACACGTTTACAACGAGTATAACATTAATTGAGAATTAAGGGTGCGAACGAGCGTAGCCGTCAGGAGCCACCTGCTACCGTGGAATACTGGTGGGGCTAGGAGAATTGATATATTGCACCCAAGGGGACAGAGAGACCAGTTTAGATGGGTGCAAGTACCGTGTCATCCCTAATCCTCTCCCCTCTCGTTAACTAACATTCGTAAGAGATATCTAGGCTTTGTTGCCGATTAAATTATTCCAGTCAATGCGATCGAATCCACGATAGTACATGTCTGCATGTATAATAGTGTCACGTACAAAAGCGTATCGTTAATTTTAAATTTCGAATTTTATTCTAATTGACAAATATTACATTGTCTTTCTTCCTGCTCTACATACATGTATGTAATCTGTAAAAAATATCGTAATTTTTTTTATATCAATTTAAGAAATATAATTTCTTAATAATAATTTTACAAAACAATATAATAATAATAATAATAAGAATAATTGTGTTAATATTTGTATAATATCGATGACTGATAGTCATTGAACAGAAACAGAAAGATAGATTTTCTTGACCAAGGCATATGGTATGGATTAAGATGGAGATTTTAGAAAAGTAAACTCAAACAGGCTGCTACGATTCTAATAATCCGCAAACGTCGTTTATCATGTCGAAACGGATTTACCCTAACAACAGGACACTCCTACTCGAGGGTGCGGGTATTCGATCACATCGTATCCTCGCCAAACGTTTACCCCGCATGTTTATTGATATTGAACAGGGCGCGCGCGATGGCGTAAGAAAGCGGGGAATATAAAGATAATCGATTATAATATCAAATTATATGTACATATTTATATTTACAATATGACATAGTTATTGTTTCTTTTTTCCGTACTTCAATTTGTTTTTCAATTTCTTTGGATTTATTCCATATACCTTTAACCTTTCCGGATTTAATGAAGCAATGTCACTACTAATTTCTTTGTCCTTTAAATCATTCTTCTTCTTCTTTTTGTCGAACTTTTTCTTCGTCGTCTTCTCCTTTAACTTTGCCTTCTTCGAACGTTTGACATTTGACTCGTTGTGATTTTGATCGCTAACTTTCTTTTTAGATGAAAATTCTTTATCGATAGGTTTGTCTATAGTTTCTTCTTTTTCGTGAATGTTATTTTCGGTGGAATTTATGGATTCTTCGAGCTTATTAATCTTTAGCTTCTTTTTCTTTGGCTGCTCACAATGTCCCTCTGCCTTCCGCTTTTCAAATTCCACATGTTTCTTTGATTTTTCTTGTGTTACATTAACGTTATTTTTTATCTTTTCGTTGCTTTCATTATGTTGTTTGTTATATTTAGATTTTTCGTGATTAATCTCGGCAGTGGATGAATCGTTCTGATCATTTTGTATCTTTTTCTTCTTCTTTCGTCGCTTCTTTTTTGTTTCTATGCTTTCACTAACGGCGGCAGTAGTTGCTATCTCTTTTCTGTCTCCCTCTTCGTCATCCTCGGCTTCCCTGAGAAATGTTAAGTACAGTTTATAGTAAATAGCACGAATTCGGTTAAAAAATTTTCAATCCTTCCTGACTTACTTGTATAAACTTGTAAGTATCTTTCTTTTAAGTGCCTCATTCTTGGCTTTCTGTTTATACATTTGAACGTCATTTAGTTCAGCATGTTCTGGTTTGTACTGAAGAGCTTTCTTCAAGGAACACCATTTATTCAATTCTTTATCATCGGCCATCAATATCTAATAAAAAGTACGTAGTAAGGTGTCTTACAGAAAAATAAAAGCATTAAAAATAATATTAATATATACTTACCTCTTCTATGCTCAAACCATAATCATTTGGCACAACTTCTCTGTATTTAAATCTACATGGTATGTCACCAATCATATCTTCGTAATCCAATGAGTAATACTTATTGAAATATTCTTCGTAAGATTTATGTTGTTGAGGATCAAATTTTGGCTTTTCTTTTGCTAAGAGTTCTGCGAACTTAGACTTTCGTCTACGTTTTCTTCTTTTAGAATCCATTTCCATTTCTTCTTGAACTTTTTTCAATGGATTATAATCCGCATCCATCTGAAATTATATGTAATTCTGATTTATTTTCTTGGAATAAAATAATTAATATAAATAAATTACATTAAATTCTGGATCCTCGCAATGCGGTCCTTCGTATCCATCTTCATCTGCCAAATTTTCCGCATTTGGATCATAATTATCCCAGGTATCCTCGATTCCTAGTTCCTCGTCAATATCTTGAAACTCGGGCTTAACATTCCCCTCGGGAACCGCATAGTAATCGTCATTAAAAATTTGATTCATTTTTTGATCGTATTCAGCAGGATCAAAATCACCCTCCAAATCGATGCGATTAAATTGAATATCGTCATTCCCTGTAATCTCCTTCAATTTCTCTATTTTTTCTTCGATTTCTTTTCTCTTTAATGCTTTCAACTGCTTAAGTTCCTCTTGTTTCCTTAATTTCTCATCTTCCTTTCTCTTTTTTACCTCTGCTCTCTTTTCAGCTCTACGAGTATCTTTCTTTCTTAAAGAGTTCTCCATGGTACGCGGATATCGTTTAATAAATTCCTGATCAGGTTCTTCAAATCTAAAATTATATCTCTGCTCAAATTCTTCTTGCTTTTCGATGTTTCTCTCATCTTCTGACAAATTTTCATCACTGTCGTGAATTACGTGGTGTTTGCCTTCACTATCGTCTTCATCATCATCCGATCCCGTATAATTTTTATCAAGATATTTATCATTAAGCACATAATCCCTTAAGAATTTCTCATTAGCATCTAAATTAGAACTAGACCAAAAATCCCGCAGAGGTTTAAGTACCTGCTGCTCATTTTCATTTATATTTGTTCCTTGTCCTTTCAACCATTCCTTGTAATCTGCCTCTTCCTAAATAATAAACATACCATCAATTTTGTTACAAAAAATAAAAAGATATCAAGAGCAGCTTACTTTTGCTTTTTCACTTTCAGATTTGGTTTTTGGTTTTAGCAAATCATCTTCCTCTTCCTCGTCATGCAATGCGTCTTTGAAACTTTCTTTTAGTTCTTTTTGCTCTTGTGCGTAAGTGATCTGTTTAGTTTCTGCTTTATCTTTTTTCAGTACACTTTCATCCTCACTGTCGCTAAATTTTCCTTTCCTTTCCACCATAATGTTCCTTTCATAATCTCTTAGAAAAACAGCTTTTTCTTTTTTAGTTTTCTGCTTCTTCTTTTCTGTATATAATTCCTGTGCCTTATTAGTATCATCAAAAAATGTTACATTTTGGTTATAAATTTTTGGATCTTTATTTTTTAGAAGGGCTAGTGTCTTATAAAAATCTTTATCAAATTGCTGTGTCAGTTCCTATGAAAGAAAAACATAATTAATAAAATAATACAAAATTTTGTTATATTTCTAAAATATTGTATTATACATTTTCTTCTTCTTTTTCAGAGGAACTATCGCTGTCGGAACTTTCATCTAAGTCTGTATGGTCATTAACGTCTCCGTATTTTGTTTTTACTGAAATACACTGGATTATTAGACCAAAATAGCCATTAATGTACGAGGTTATAAAGTCTGTTATATGTACTTACGCTTATTTAATTCTTCCTTCTGCCGCCAATTATTATAGTTTTTGGCATAATCCGTATTTATTTTTAATTTTTCATCAGAATCAGAATTATTACCGTTAAATAAAGTAAGCATTGTATTAAGGAAGTATTAGAAATTTAAGTCAACAATTAGATATTATACACTCGACTCCTATGACATACAATACTTCATTACTTCTTGATTTAATATAACTATAAACAAGTGTTCTTTATAAGTGAAATTTACCAAATTATGAAAAGTAAACTGTTAATAAAATTATTGTTAATTGAAAAATAACTGTTCTTTTGACACTAATATACAATACCAGAATAAAATGAGGAGGTTATGTTATCGATGAATGAAAAGCCATATGTTGCCTTCATCTACTTAGGAACTTAATATAAAGTTTTTATTATTGAAATAAAATATGTTAAATCATTATCTTATTGAAAAATAAGTAAACAATTTTTATATCAACATAAGAAAATTTTATAAAGTTATTTCTTTTTTTTAATCTATTAATTAAGAGGTTATATGTTCATTAAAAGTATTCTATTCTTTAAAATACTTAGTCGTAATGTATGTATATATATTAATAACATATATTAATGTTATAATTTTTAACTAATTTAGTTATTTAATATGAATATAAATCAAATACTGGAATAAAATTATTTTGATCATATATATATTAACAAATATAATTTAAAAGACCAGTTTTATTTGGAAAATACATAAATGTATATAAAAAATTAACATTTGCTGTAAGCTTTGTACACAGATGCTCTTTTAGGTATTTAAGTGACTATACATAATATATAAATTATTTTCATCTATCAGTTAGCACAAACTAAAGTAATATATAAATTTTATTATATATACGTATGTACAAAATACAAATGGAATATTTAAACAATATTACAGTAAATATTAAAAATCTTTAAAATATGAGTGAAACAATAAACATGTTTTACTTTATCATATGCTAACCAAGATATCATTATAAATAACATATCTTATCAGAAAAATTACAAATGAATAA
The DNA here is from genome assembly GCA_014737475.1 of Bombus confusus. Classification (NCBI taxonomy): domain Eukaryota; kingdom Metazoa; phylum Arthropoda; class Insecta; order Hymenoptera; family Apidae; genus Bombus; species Bombus confusus. Next base: position 3,751,377 of record JACXIV010000041.1, read on the forward strand.
TCATATCATATATTTGCAAATTTGTTCATACGGTAAATTTTTTACAATAATGTCATTTTCTAATTTTACGTCAATACTATAACTTTCTATGTGAAGTTTGTACACCACACCCATCATGCCTTTGTATTTTCCCCAAAGAATGATGACTTGCTTTCCAAAGGCGGGTATTACGGTTTCTAGATATTCCTGATCCAATTTTATAACGTGATTCTCGACTTCTTCAGGTGATTTCAATTTGACCTTCCCAACAAAATTAGATTTTTCAACAGACTGAATTATTCCTTTAGATTTGTAATATTTGTTTCCAAGAGTCTTAGTAATTACTTTCACCATTAAACCCTCCCTTAACCATCCTTCTCTACTATCGTCATCTTTGCTATATTTAGATGTATGTTTTTCTGATTTTATTGACCTTGTTTCTTTGTCCCTATACTCCTTACTTGATTCCTCGGATTTTACATTGGATATCACAGAGATTGTTTCAGTACTAGTTGAACCTTTATCTATTTTATCTTTTTTTATAATAGGAAGTAGCTTTGGCTTTTTATTTATTTTCATGTTAAGAACTAGAGGTGTATCATTGTCAAGTCGTGTTAGCGGCTCTTTAACAGTTTCAGATTGTCCGTTACTTTCTTGCTGACCCTTTTCTACTTGTCTCTCTACAAATTCCATCATCCTTTCCTCATCATCTTTATCCATCTTTTGCTTTTTAGCTTTCCTTTCTTGAGCTGCTAATGTTTCTGGATCTCTGTCAATATATGTCACATACCAACCTAAGAACAAAGAAAACAATAGTTAGAAAGAATAATTGATATTTTTCATTTCTTATAGAACATGTGAAATATTACATTTATTGAAATTACCTTTTTCCGTTTCATCAACAACACATTGGCCAGTACGTCCAAGCCATTTAACAAATGCAGTTAACGTAAGCCAGATTGTAGCATTCATATGTATATGTCCTCTATCTGAGATGTATTCCTGATAAACTCGATTAGCTGGTACACGTCTGGTACCAAATTGTCTTTTCAACAAGTTTAAGTAACCATGAGAAAATTCTTTTGAGAATTGATCCATATACCGGGATGCATTGTCAGCAAATAGTAATAACTGTCTATGATGAGATTCTGACATAGTATGACACTTGAATCCATTTTCGTCTCTGCATTGTTTCTGACACATTTGACAATACCATCTCAATTTTTGCAAGCCTTTTGCCTTAATTTTATTAGCAATATACTTTGGTGTTCCCACTTCGTGTTTACCCATTTTCTTAATTGGCAGTGAATTGATCTACTATAACTGATTAATTGACGAAGTTTAGTCGTGGAGAACTGTATCACAATTATGAAAAGAGTTTTAGAGCATAATCATATAAACAAGTTTGGACACTCGCTGGGCACAACCATCCGAAAATTGAGTCGCGTCTAATCATAAAAAATTAACACCGATGATCAACAAGTCCATGTTCTTGCAGGATAGACAGTAATGAGTGGAGTGTTTCTATCTCTGTCTAAGACATTCGTACGTAGCACACCACATAACTCTAGACTCACGGAAAGGAAACTGTCCAATGATTGAGTCGTGAAAAATCAACATGGAAGACAATAAGATTCTCGTTCTGCGCATGCGTTACATCAATGTCTCAGACAGAGACAGAAACATTTTATTTATCTCTGTCTATCACGCAAAACGAGAAGTTTGTTGTATTCTATGTTGATTTTTCACGATTTAATTTTCAGGCGGTTTTCTCTAAGGAGCATCAGAACCTGTTTAGATGATCGTGACCTGTACCAGACTGTACTATTAAAATAAAAACACTGTTCTGCAAGGAAAAAGTTGCGGCAGATTGTGGTTATAAATTCTAATATAACATCATTACCCTTGTTTTTTCAACAAATTATTAAGCGCCTTTCATACTCTTTACATCGGAAAACTATGCAATATTATAGCATTAAGAAAAATATATTTCATACAAATATAAAAATTTATAATAGGTTATTTAACACATCTCCATACTATTGTGAATTTTTGGAACGTTCTTAAAAGACTATAGAGACATCTATACCACAGACGAGGTACTTAGCTAATATTTTAATTACTTACCGATCGTAGGTAACACTTGTTGTTACAGAATGATTTTAATTATACCGACGGTACGTAACATTTTTTGTTACAGAATGATTTAGATAATAAAAGAAATATATTTTTAACAAATAAATATTAATAAAGGTATAATTGAAATTAAAGAAAAAAACTTTAGGTTAATGAAAATATTGTATCAATGTAGTGCAATAATGAACAATGTAATTTAAAATTAAAAGAGCTGTATTTCGTATATCTGGAATTTTTTATTTAATACAATGCATATACATAAGGTTGTAAATTATGTTTAAGTCTTATACTTCTATTTTGAAGATCTTTAAAATTATAAAATAGGAACTACCACGTAAGGACTTTACTTAAATTTTACGCAATACACGTCTACGATTAATCGATTCTAGACCCGCCAATTTCTAACATTCTCCCAGAAACGTGTAAATTTAATCGATCATTAAGTAACCACATACTCGTAGTAACACGTAATCTGTAACTTCGCTCCTGGTACTACGCCACCCGACTCTAAGTTCAATTTCATATTGCACTTTGGCAATAGACCAGACACTATGTGCTATGTACGACGCGTAGATGTAGACATGCAAACAGTTCGTAGAATTCACGCATTGAAGTATAGTATATTTCATAGGATTGGTAGCAAATTACTGTCGAATGATTTCCGAGTCGAGAGTGATAAGGAACTTGATGTCTTCACGTAGTCGCATACTTTTTAAAATACCAAATTTTTAAATACCGAAAAGGAAACTTACAAATCTTATTTCAATTTATCCGTACAGCATTTCTAAATTTATTATTATACATAGCTACTATAAAAATTTCATCCACTAATGAGATAATGATCTTATCCACTTTATCGACATGATCACTGTCATAACGTAATTTGGGGATTGCAGGTGAAAGTCACGTTTTTGTCTTTTTCAAATATGGCGCGTTTTACGATCCGCGTATTTTGACACTATACACATTGTAGCACAAATGTGCATGCACATGTCACGTAATACGCTCGAATTCGAAACTTTTGATCGTACTTGCGAAGGCCGAATATAGAGCATCTATTTCGAACCAGCGCGAACTTGAACTTAACCAGTCGACGTAATCTTGATTATAGCGGCATGATAGCTGGGAAATTAGCAATTATGACAGAGAATGATAAGACATGCTTCCAGCATGAAGTTTAACGAATCCTAAATAGGGATCTGGTTGAAATTGTTTCACACGCAGATTGCGATACAATTATAGTATCTAGCCTTAATGTCGAGTGTTTTAAACGTACTTGTAAATTTAATCGGCATTTAAGTATAATTATAACAAAAGATCGGAAAAAAAATAAAACCTTACGCTTCCTTGTTTTACGATGGTGTACGATCAAAATTCCAATACTTTTACTACGAAATATTTTTACTTTCTTGCCTCCGAATGTTAAACAGATCTATTTACAGACATTTACATGTTCTCGATTATCCATTCCGATCGAACGAAAATGCCACGAAACGCATGCAAAGATCGGTAACTGCGATAAAGTCGCGAGATAACATATATGCGAGACGAACTATCACGTTCCACGTGAAAACGTAACCGTATACTACGAGGATGCATTCGTGATGCACAGTGTGCATACATACAGGCGTTATTCGAGTTCGTCGAGGATTTCAGTAAGCGAACGATCTTCGGATATGAAGAATATATAAGTGATTATAAGTAATATGAAGCGCTTATTTATTTCATGGGGAATCATCTGCTAGCGTTACTATGTTATTCTTATATGGCGCATCGAATAGGTTCAGATTTTAAAAAAATTACCGCGAATAAAAGATGTGAAGATTTGTTACTAAGCTGCGGACTTTTATTGCATTTATGGGATATGTAAAAGTGCAGAAATATATAAAATATTCAAAGTAGAGTATTTATTATGATATTTAGTAGACGAGAGAAATTTCCATTTAAATTCCGTTTCTTTTTAATTATCGTTATAAAGATATAAAAGCGCATGAAAAATTCGCTAATCAGTTATTGTTACGTGATTTTGTATAACTCGTCAAACATGATAATTGGCGAACTATAGCGGAATTAACCGAGGACTAAACTGATTAATCCGAGACACGAATCTCCTTTCCAGCGAGCGGATCAAGGATTTGCTCGTTCCTTAATAGTTGACGGAGGTGTTGGATCAGACGGGCCTTCGAATTCTCGAGTTCATGGCCCGCTCTTATGCATATACGTATCCGTAAGCTTGGTGGGATGGTAAGCTCGTGCGCGGCTCGATGAACCGACTCGGCCAAAACCTACCGGAATTATTAACTCCTGTCAGTCTGGGTAGCTCGATGCAGCAACGAGCACTTGACTGCTTCTTCCACTTGTTAAGATTATTTTGACAAAGAAAATCCATCGACTTCACGCATATCAAATCCTACGAGAAAGACAAACATTATTTGGACCGAACAACAATTCCTCTTCGATATAAGTAAATAAAATGTTTATTTACAAGAAAGAGAGATAAGACGTTTGATTCTATTTAGTGGATTGTAATCACGTTTCGTTTATAAAATATAGAGACTGCATTCTATGTAGCGGATAGTAATGATGTTTCGTTCGTAAGATACACAGATTGATGAATTAATTGTTTTACGATTGTTATCGTCCTACATTCAAGCGAGCTCACATTCCGTAGATTATGTTAAAGTGTTTGTAGAAGATTGATGAACCTTTAAAAGACTCGTGAGTGGATTTTGAGAGAATTGGAAGACATGGAGGAAGCAGAGGAAATCGAGGAGGGTACCAACTCGTGTTCGACGTCCACGTCGTCCTCAGGAACGACGGTGCGTGGCAAGAAACACTGTACGGAAATGCGATCGGAGAAACCCGTGTACCTTCGGCAGAAAGGTACTGTGAAAGGATATAATGATTGTTAATAACAGTTATGGAATTTTTAATTACTTAAAATTATTACAATTATTATTTCTAATTATTTACGCAAACAAACGTTGCTATTCGCACGTATAATTTTTCACATTTTCAATTCTAACTTTTAGCATAGCTCACCTTCACCATTATCCGAGTCTGACACTTCTGAAATCCAATTTCGCACACTGACTTGATTGATTAACGACGCAGTCATGTGTCATTGTCTGTAAACTTTCTTAATTGCACGTGTTAAGATAAAAAACACGGTCACATACACTTTCCTATAGGTATTTGTTCATTTCACTTGATTATTCGCGTTATTTAACACTGAAATCTGCTCTGTGGTCTTCGAATTTTTATGTCTCGAAAGACGCTTGTCGTTTAACAAGCAGAAAGATTTTTAACGTTTCAAGAGATCCATCAACGTGTGCGTAACACGGGAAATCATGCATATCAACATTTGCTAAGAATGAAAGAAAACACGGTTGAATTTAAAATAATCCAAAGAAGATAGTAGTTTTGAGCAATTGATTTTACAGAATATCGCGTCCTTCAAAAGTACAAGTTTCTTATCGGTAAGCCAGATGTTACGCTGCGCGCTTAATTTTGCCAGTCTCCTTCGACACCGGAAGAAACGAGCTTTTTCTCTGTGATATTGCAAAACAAAGAAGCACAGTTTTATAGAAGAAGCAGCAAACGGAAACGTTGCAGAGCGACGGAGAGCTTGACGACGAATGAATTAAATTTCACCTTCCATGAGCCAATTCGTTGATGGTTCGCCAAGAATCGTCAAGTGTTAGCTGACGAATTAGATCGATGGATCGCGGGGGCAAATTAAACCGCATTATATCGGTAGGTGTAATCGACGAATGCAGATGCCTGTTCCGACGTGAATTCGTAATTCGATAGACTCGATTACACGCGAGCACGCGATTCTGAAAAGTGTGTTCGAGACGTACACATACTAGAGAACAGCTCTCCGTTATCCGTTAATTCGTAGAACGAATTACCACGTGTTATTCGCCGTTAATAATCCGCCTAGAAAATATTACGTAAAATAGAATGTATAGCTGTGTCTTTGAAAGAGAAAATAAATTTCTGTAGACTCAATTGTTTAAGTATCGAACCATGCTTAAACTAAGTATGGCGTTACTAGAGATATTAAGTGGGAATAAGTAGAATGAAAAAATAAGTAACTATGAAAATGAGGTTTATATGAATGCGTTTGAACAGTAACACGCGTAATTAATTAAGTCATAGTTTTAATTATTCTTATTTCGGTTGGAGTTATCTAGGTCTCAGATAAATTCCTTCTGATATTTACCACAGAATCTTTTTGTGAATACGTTGTGTGCATTATGCGAAATTTAGCTAGCGCCATAACGAGACACGACTATCGTAATTATAATAGTAATATTTGAAACGAATCCGAAAATGTATATCCGAACAAGTTGCAAGACATTTATTGTAAACACACATTTAATGAAAATTTGGTACACGTTAGTATGAATAGTAGTCTTAAACACGCAATTAGCGCTAGAGATGGACTCACTGGATATTATGGCTCATTAACATAGTGATTGACTCTTCAAATACTTTGATGATTGTAACTTCTGCATATATTTTTTTACGTCTGTTTTAAATTTTGTCAGTATAATCGTATCTCGTCATTGTGCTAATGAGTTTTTAAAAAGTTTTCTATACCATAAAAAGTTTCTAGAAGTGTTCGAACACTTTCGTGATCCATTATACGTGTACGTACCAATACGTGAGTATATTTCAAAGCTAGAAAATGCATTTGTCTAAAAACGATGTTTCGCGTAACGGGGATCGCAGACAGGTACCAGAACTATTATTAGGGAACGAAAATGAACCTCGTAACAGCGTGTAGGCTAAAAAGGATCCGATCCACACGTACATACGTTTTTTTAAAGCTCGCGTGCCACGCGAAACGATTCGCGTGAAACAATAATACACGTCGGATAAATGGCATACGTGTAAAAGGGAACAGTGAAATGGTAAATGAAATGAGGAACGAATTGGAGGGCGGACGATTACTTTACGTTGTAACGCGATTACTTCGGTGAAACAGTATCGCTCGTTCTTCTTCTCAATCTTCGTTCGCTCTAGATACAAGGTTGCGGAAGCTAGCTTTACATCCAGTGATTCGAGTAATTGCAACAATTGCATTAAAAATTTACTCCTATTAGTGTCTCTAATTTTGTGGTAAGCTTCGTAGATTTCCTATTAAATCTAATACACAGTACATAGTCCGATGTACGGTCAATTTTAACTGTATTTTCTTAAAGAACGACCTTCTCTTTGTGTCATAATAAAAAGTACATTTAATAAATTTTTTACGGAAATCGATATATACACGTATGACGAACCATTCTGATATCGATAAAAAAATCAATTTTTGAAATCACACGGATTTATATAAAGTTCTATGAAAATTTCGGACTCATAAGCTTTCGTGTCACGAGGCCTATAAAGGACATCGAAGATGACACGATGCTACAAAATACAATAGGAGCTTTCCTGACAAAAGACGCTGACGATCTCGAAAAGATATGAAAATCTAATCGTTATAAATAAAATAAGATATTTTAGCTCGTTCTTCGCATATTATTCAATTCCAATCGTACTAATGTTCGTGTCAACATCAATTACATCTCAATTAACATAATCTGACATCTACGAATCCAACAGAGGCTGCACTTATGTTTCAAACCGCAAGTTTCATCCTAAACCAGATGATTAAGTTGCTTGCGTGGCACGAGACACATCGTGCACATTGTAGAACGACAGACAGACGTTATTAGGGCATGTCTATCGCTTATCCTGGCGAGTAAAGTGTCTTTGGACGTCCGAATTGACAAGTTTCGTGCGGCCGAAAGTTTCACGGACTCGTCGCGATATCAAGCTGGGATCGGCGTATATAAAGGGACCTGGAATTCGGCACGAATCCCAATTGATATTCGATTGCTTGGTGTGCCGGCTGTGCCAGTGTGCAGCGGGTGACAATCGCCACAAGTTTGCTTTCACCCTTCGGTTATTTAACACTAGAACTACCTGAGCGGACAGAATGACAATCTATAATCCTCCGTATAAATAATCTTTATAGAAATAAGAATTCTTATAGAAATATTTTCTTATCGTTAAAGTTCTTATCGAAATTTTAGACACAGCTTTGCGAACGAGGATTTCTGGGGGCTTTGAACGTTTTTTGGTGAAGTGCGAACTACACAAAGTGCAGTGTAACAGTGCTACCAGAAATCGTAAAATAAAATTAAACGTCCGCAGAAAGTTCTACAAGTACCAAAATTGTAATGTCAAAGCTTTTTGGCTGTGCCCTTTTAAATAGCATGATTCTCTTTTTATCTTGGGCTCAAGCTCCATGTATTTAGTAATATGAATAGTGCTATCAAAAATCGTAAAATGAAATTATCTCGTAATCATCCTCCTGTAAGAATATTTCTGCGTACTTTTCGTTTCGATTTCCTCCGTACAAGCTTCGCGCTTTGGTCATTGGTAGTTCGAGTGTTAAATGTTTCACTTTCGAAAATCTCTCGTTCTTTACGATTTAATCCTCTATTTTATTGTTAGAATAAATTTGTTTGCTATATTATGTAGAGTTTTTTATCGTACACTTCAGAAATTATTCCAGCGTGTTCGTTGATGTGTGAGATTGAAGTTTAAGAAATATGTTGCTCTCTGTTAGAGCAGCCAGGTGTGCAGCACTGATGGGAGAGCCTGACGAACTGTATCCAGGTGGAGAACTCGAAGGATTATTGTGAATGAAGCAGAAAGGATCGACGAAGATGATGTTTTGAGCTTTTTCTGTTACAGAGAAGATCATTTATCCGAGGAGCACTAGGACGCTGGTCAAGACTGCTGTGATTGGAGGAAAACCTATCGATGAGAAGACCTGCATGGTAATTCGTTGAATTAAAATGGAAGGCAATTTTTGAGATACTCCTGGATGATAGATCGTTTTTTTATCAATTTTTATTAATTTTATCAAGTATATTCATTTTATTAGTGTTATCGGTCTTACTAATTTTAAAGAGTAAGATGTGAATTTAAAAGCCTGAAACTTTGTTAGAAATTTAAGTATTCGAAAGGTTCTTCGCTCCTTTATATGTATAATTTTGAGCCATTTTGTCAGAAAAATATCATTTTCTCATTTTTAATGTTTGTCTTTCTTTCACGTTTTGTATTATAGGCCCTGAGAACGTTGGTTTTCGGAAGTTGTGCCAGTCCACCGAGACCGGAATGGGCAAGAACAGGATTCACCCTACGACCTTACGGACAAAGCTTGGCATTTGGATTACGAGCACCGAGAAACACGACCAGGGGTCTCGTAACTGCTCTACAGGCTACAATGCTCAAGCATTTCCTGTTTAAATGTAATAGACAAGACACTCATGCCAATCCAGAAAGGTAAAATCTGTTCAACGTGTAGTACACCAAAATTCCACTTCTAGAACCATTATATTCCTCATGCATTTAGGCATCTTTCACATTTGCATTCTTTAAACTGCATTTTACGCGTTAATATAATAAACGCATAAGAATTCGCAGTCTGTTCATCGGTTATCTGTAATTAATCATTTTCAAACTTCTGAGCGAAGAATGCTTTAAATAATTTTATTTCTGTACAAATTAGCTTGCTGAAGCCGTCGTACGATAGACAGATCGATGTCTTGACATTGACGATAGCAGAGATCATTTGGCGTTGCGCCGGTGGATTCGCCGTGCAAAGTACTGGTTATTCGCCAAATCAGAGTGTCACGGGAAACGCAAATGCGCCCAGGGCCGTGGTAGCTTTGCCGCAAGAGACGCCCTATGTGCAACATAGCGTGCAATACTTCCAGGATGGTCTCACGGAGACCGTACGTGAATAGATAAAGAATAGAAAATGGAAATTTGTTCCTGTAATTGAATCATAATGAATGTCAGCGTAGTGGCTAATTACGTTATTAACAACTACGCTTATATACGTTACGTTAATATGCATTACATTACTAGAATGTGTTAATAACGTCGCATTATCGGGCCATTGGTTTCTCGATAAAGTTGTAGTTTGCATTGGATTATTGGCGCTGATCCAAACAATGGCTTTCTATTCTCTTCCACGAATTCATAAGACCGTTCATATATGTTGAAACTTTTCATTTGTAGCTGCACCTGTTCGAGTTTGATTCTTTGGCGGACTTGGAGATATTTATTAAAAGATATTTATACTTGGTAAGCTTAGGTAAATATTCTATTAGTAACGTGTGAAGAATTTTTATAATTAAAACGTTTCGTGTGACGTTACTCTAGTTTCAAGACGAGGGTGGCCCTGGTGCTAAATTATTATTGTACAGCGCTGTGCTTTCCAGAGGACTTTCTAAGTAAACTTTTATATATCTATATACATTACGTTATACATCTATGCATATATTTATTCTATACTATTGTATATTTTAATAAGTTCACGTAACAAGAGTCATAATGAGAATGTTTGTTTAAAAAGATTGCTAACTTGTTTAACTTTTGACTATAAATAATAATTTCTTTATTCCTAGACTTCCTACTCTTTAATTCGTATAATGTTTTAGAAAAATAAATTATATCATGGCTGTCAACCCAATCGAAATTGATTTGTACCTTGTCGATCGTTAATTTTACAACTATAAAAGCTATGTTTAAAAACCGACCTATTTTTACCCGTACAGGGTACAAGCCGATCTAGAAGATCCAAAAGGCTCGATACTAAGCGGTTGTCCAGAGGAAGGCCCCATAAGCGTTGTAATTCTCTCATTAACTGGTCGTGCTTCGCCTCATCTGCATAATGGGGTGCTACACGTTGGGGATGAAGACACATACGTAAGTAGTTTCCTTTGTTCTTCTTTCCCAAGCTTCATTCTGACATTCCTGTGTAAATGTCAAGGCTATACCACAATGGGGTGTCCTTGTGAGAAGCGAAGTAGGATTTCTGGTGCACGAGGGTGATGGACAATTGAACAAACAACCAGGTTCTCGTTTGAAAACCCCGAATTTGCCGATTTGGGTTACTCTGTGTCATGGCCATCACGGTGTCTTGTTCAATACCAACCGGGAATTACTTAGAAATTATCACGCTGAACGACGGTATGCTATTTCTTCTTTTTTACTCGAAACATTTATCCAATAATTGTCTATGATAATTAATAGAAAGAATAATATTCGAATATCGACCGCGGATTTTTATAGAAATTTATATTTCTGTGAAAATGTATATTTCGTAAATTAAAGAAACGTAATTTGAATAGAGATTTGTTTCATCCTTTAAGTATTATAATAAAATTTTATTTTACAAACTTTATATATTTTTACATATTATGTACATTCTTTTACATATTTACTGTATGTATTTATACATTTCTCATAAATGCATAAAATCTGCAGTCTATTGATCGCATTATATTCTTCGTTAAGTAATTTTCTTCATTCACTTGTGCAAGTTTCGAGATTCAATACTTCACATGCGGCGGCAGCCACGCTGTTTTGACCGTGGACACCAGGTCGAATTCCGGAAATGATTCAGAGTTCGAGGGCCCAAGCAAAGAATGCATGGACATTGCTGCAACACCCTTGGAGAAACTCATTCGTTCCAAGTGAATAATTACTGCACTTTTTACTCATTTCTGAATACTTCTCGTTACACAGTGACTCATAGAAATGTTTGGACATTTATCGTAGAAAATTGTTATGAATATTATACGTATTGGTTTAGACTTTACCAATGTAATCATGATATCGTAAGTCGTATCAGGTCGCATGTCTTTTGCATAACACACGTAATATATCCAGGAAAAGTTTCTATACAAGTTCAAAGGTTTTGTCTTTTTTTCAGATGGCAAGATGCTTGCATACAGTGGAATGGAACACCCTTAATGTGAATGCATCAATATGTGTCTCTATAAATTTAGTTGAAAAATTAATATAACGTTCTAGGCTCTTCGTTTAGATCGTATCAGATTATATACATTATAGTTACGTTTGTAAAAATTTCTGTGCTTCGAGAAAAAAGATTATTTCCATCGATCTTCTACTTTTTACTTTTACTTGGGGCAAGAAGATCCGCCTAAGATATTACTCAAAAATTTCATGAAACAGATATCGACGTTTCGTGCATTCATCGAACGCTTCTCGACACGCGATCGCGTGAAGCTCAACGCCTTCTCAATCACCTCGCGATAAATTCCTCTCTATAAAATCTTGCATACAGCCAACTTTATTCCCTAATCAACTACTCTACTTTTACCTAATAAATATTTTTTCCATTCACTAACAGTCCATCATCCGCATATAGAATTCAACGGATATGTAAATTCCTGCATACAATCAGCTTCATCTTGTAATCGATTAGGTATACGTGTATTAATTCTCTACTTTACACATTCTACTTTTACGTAACTTAAATCTTTCTCCATTCAATAAAAGTCTATCACCTACGTACATACGTACATCACTTATACAGAGACCAATGAATTTTCTCAACTCTGATAATATTTAAGACGTCCATCCCTTCTTCATCCCTTTCATCATCAACCCCGTTCACAACAATTTCCATGGCGCACACACACTGAAACCAAACGTGACACAATTATCCCTTCCACAGAAACGTTCAACAGTACAATTAAAGGTACATATACTATACAGAAATGGCAGAACAATGGGCCGTGCCCCATAAACAGTCACCGTTCGAATCGTTTCATCGTTTTCCCAGACACAAAATTTTCGGCTTTCACGAGACCAGAGGGAGGAAAGAGAAGGAGCAGTTGCATGTGCAATGGCAGACACGTAGTCGTCCAATTTCCTGCCAACGAAAGTAAACACCTGTTCGAAGCAGGGCCAGGAAGGCGCTCGGTTGGTCGTCGATTCCCCCTTCCTAACAATGGAGAACCGACTTCCCGAGTGCCGGTCTACCGCGTCTCTTTGCTCGTCCATGTTTCGTAGTAGCGAGTTCTGCCGGTCGAAAGCGAACAGGTGCTAGTTTTAAAGCATCCTCTGTTACTATTTAAATTAATATTCCAAAAATCTATAGTACATGTACGAAAATTGATATTGAAACAAATATTCAAAGAATCTGCGATACACCTGGGAAAATAAATATCGAAAGCAGCAGAGGCGAATTTACGGCTCTTCAAACGTGAAAATCGAAGAAACGGGAAGGAACAGAGTGAAAGAACTCGGAGATTATTCCTTCGATATTTATTTGCGGATAATTTGTCCGCGGTGTATTTTTGAAAAATTCACGCGTGATCTGTAGTTAAAAATTTTTTTTCATTCGCATGTAACGTAAGCTATAACAATTGTTTGAAGAACACGTCGCCGACGGTGTTGTCTTCGCGATGTTACCGAAAAGCTTTAGTCTGTGATGAAATGATTGCAAGAGGGGTTGAAAGTATCATTTTTAAAAACGTTATGTTGACTACAGTGAATTGTTAGTGAAGAATGATGATGATTTGAGAGGAATGCTCGCTGCCGATCGTTGATACGCGAAACAAGCGAGACGGAACTGGAAGTTTTAGTGGTAGAGAGTGAAATAGTGCCACTGCTGATTCTGATCGTCTAATAGGATTCTTGTGGTAAGTGGTTGGATCTTGTGCAGAGGGTGTGGATGATGAAGCAGCTCGGAAGTTAGACTAATTGCTCGATTGTTTTCAATACAAAGCGCTAATTATACGGGTCAACGATATCTATTCGGTTCGTGCATATGAAATGTTACTTATACGTATACTTTTATGATCGATCTCTTTAACATTAAGTGTGCGTAACTTACAGAACAATTAACACAGTTTATTTTTCGGTTGATAACCAAGGATAGGATAAAGTTCAATGCATAGCATTGACCCGCGAAATTCAAATTCAGGAAGAAATAAATTTTATACGCAGTAACCCAATGTATCCCCTTAATTAAAATATCATGTCTAACGCTCTTTCATTTTCATTTTTCAAGATATATTGAAATATTTGAAATTTCCTGTGTCTTTATCTTTCAAATACAGTTACATCGTGCAGCCTGTGTTAAACGACGACTAAACATTTTAAATTGGACGAAGGGAAGCAAAAGCGGCATAAAGAGAATGATAAAGCTATTCTGCAGTTTCTAAATAACAGATAAGCAATTTTAATTACATAAAGCAGAATAGATAATCGATAAATTGGAAAAAATGATGTTTTATACGCGCAATCGAATAACCTAGAGAAGACGAAATATTTCTCCCATTTAAATTCACCCCAATATACTACGTCTCGTCATTCCGACAAAATTTAAATGCTGCTTAATTATAGATTGATGTTCCACTTGTTTTTCTTATCCAAAAAATAGATACGTTTCCGTACTTTCGATCGTGAAAGTGGCCGTGTCAAGAGTACATACTTAGAAGCACAGACAAAACAACAGTATAGTGATTCATCGAGCTGTTTCTTGAGCTAGCGGCTAGCATCGAATCGGTGGCATCGCGGATCGTGAACAGGAGGGAGGACTTTACGCCGGTTGCCCATGGCAGTGCGTTTCAGGTTACGGTCGGTGAATTTGAGGAGTACCGTGGCCCACATAACCGTCGTATCCGGCTTGTGTATACCGTATAAATCATTTGGCCCTACCGCGGATCCATTTTTCCTTCGATTTCAAGGATTATTTCCGCTTACTCTCCCGAAGAATTGCTTTTACCGCTTTGTTCCAACCGATAGGAGACGTAATTGCCGGCTTAAGCGGAGATACGTCGATTACCTCGACTCGCCACGATGACCATAATTCTCTTAACCAATGGATTTCAATTTCTTGAAGGTTCTGATCGATGATTCTGTAATTGCTGATTGTAAAAGATCTTAAAACATCGTGAATGAATTGTTGGTAAACATTTCGTAGGTAACTTAGTCTTCAAAGATAAACTTTTAGATAGATCAACAAATTTTTTAGACCGTGTTTCGTGTAAACTAATTAACATTTTAATCATTACTCGTTATGGATGACTAGAATCTTCTCCAGCAATGGATTTCGATTCTTTGAGTGTTTCGATTATGTGATTCTGAAATTAAACGGCCGAGTGAAAAAGTTAAAATTAATCTCTAGATAGTCTGACAATTTTATACACCGTGTCTTGTGCAAAATACTTAGCTTCTTGTTTTATTATCTTGTTTTATTATTCATTACTGATGACTAGAATTTTTTCAAACGACGCATTCCAATTCTATAAACTGATCGACGATCCTACTACGGAACTACTTATGGAAAAGAACATAAAGATAAATTGTTTTTACAGGTCACGTTTGTTACGAGATATTTAGCTTCCTGTTTAATTGTTTCAAAATAGTTCCGTATAAAGAGACTGCGCCGAAATAAGGCGGAGAAAAAAAATGTCGAATCGAGGAAGCGGTAATCGCGATTCTCAAGCTGCCGTGAACTTTTTGCAATCACGAGCCTACTTTTACCTCCGCGATTCGATTCACTTTGCCCTTCTTTGGTTTCGAACACGCAGGATCGACAAACTATCGCTCTCGCCACCCCCACTCGCGATGCTAATGTCGTTCCACGTATCTAGGTTTCACGTAATAAAGCAGTTTCTTCGCATGCTTTCTAACCACGCGTTATGTTCTCCAGTTGCGAATGCACATGATCGTTTCTTTTTTTATCTCTTTTTTCTTTTTGTCTTTTCGATCCGCCACTCTGTGGATCCAACATCGATCAGACAAATATTTGCGCTCGCTTTTCGTTTGTAGGAGATCGTCCATAGTCACGCTACTTACGCGAAGCGAATCTTGAATAACGTTAGAACTATCGATGACGATGAGATATGAAATTCGTGCGAAAGAAAATCAAAATGATAGATGAATATATGAAAAAACGCAAATATTTCTCCATATCTATTTTATCAAGAATTATTCAAATCCTCCAAAATGCACCGTTTGTAGAGCTGCGCCTGAAGCATGCTTACAAAAATTACTTCGAAGTAAAATTGTTCGTATGAAAATAATTTCCGCGAAGGGTGTTGACATCCGATGATAAAATTATAAACAGCTGCAAGCTAGATTGGTAAAAATAATTAAATACGACTGTATATTCTAAAGATTGTATGTAATTATATCGAATCACTACGACTGACTACAAACGACAGTCACCTTTCTCGCTGAGCTTCTCATAATACGTAGTTGTGTCTCATATGAATAGCTAAACGCTGCCATAAATGAATGATTACAAATGACTATAATTAGAAACAATTATGAGTAATTATAGTATAAGTAACTACATATGATTCTAATTGTGATTAACTACAAATGGTTACAAGTAACTGTAAACGGTCATGGCTAGTTAAAAGCAAATACGAATGTGTAAACAACGATTGTCATAAGTGACCACCATCACATCGACCATGTCACGTTAGCGACTTTAGATTGCTATAAGTGGCCTCGAGTAGCTGTATGACAAAGTGGTTATCACTAGAGGTGGGTCGAAATCTGATTTTCAGACTCGTGAAACTCGAATCTGAAACTTTGTGAGATCTCGGAATTCTCGAAGCTTTCGAAAGTCGACATGCTTTTCTTCTGTTTTTCCTAAGGAGTATCTATTTTGTCAGCAATCACAATTTCAACAAATGTTTTTCACAAATCACGTTATTTTTCCTCGATATAAACGCTTAGAAGAGATCGGTGGAATCGCGCCGATTGAAACGTATCCTAAGTCTTAATATAAACTCTACTGGATTATCATTACTTAAATAGAAATAAATTCATCTTCGTCGCAATATTCTCATAAGCTGTTTATACAAATTATTATTGACTTGAAGTTCGAGAAACATTTCATATTCCAATGTTTTCCGAAATTTCGAGGTTTCGAGCGATCCATGTCCAGTTACTACTATTACATTTCCACACTACAATATCATGATTCACTCAAGTAGCAAATTTTGAATACAGTCTTCGATTCCAAGGTACGCTGTCTAACTTTCAAGCTGTTTGTACACTTATTTGCAATGTGCAACGCGTAATCATAAATTTTGCATCAATTTGCAGATGCATCGGCCGTTGCCTGGATCGGTGAAGGATGTCCTTGGATCGCCATGAAACACAACATTCTGAAGATCCTGCCTATCCTCTTTTGCACGTTGCATTTACACACCGGACAATGTGAGTCTTCCTTTGACTTTTCTCACGCCACCTGCTTTCGCCCATTTCGTCCCTTCTGTTCCACAATTCGTCCGCCGTCTGCCTTCTTCCTCTTTCCATTTTGGTCGCGACCTTAATCGCGCCGCACCGTCTTCCGTTTCATCACACGGTTGATCGCGTGCGAACGCGGAGGAATTGTGGTTGCAAAAGGAAACTGGACTGTTTCAATTCGACATACACGAATGTTCTCGGTTTTAGAGCTGGTGCTAACGAACGAGTCAATATTTCTACGACTTTTGCAGTGATCACACTGCGCGATTCGATAGATTTTATATTCTTTAAATTCGATGCAGATGAACGAGTTTTGTAGCGCGAGCGTTCCTCGTGCGTTTCAACGGTACGATAGAATTCCATTTGTTTGAATTCCATCTGAAATTAAGTGAGATTTTTATTATTATGAGATTGAATATGTTTTATATGTACGTACGAGTTCTTTATAGCCTAATTTCCTCATGATTTGTCAAGTTTTTCTTCCCTTCTCTGCTGTCTTACTTCGTGAACGAGTCTGTACGTAAATTATTTCTTATTTTATGGTAATTAATACTTTACATAGTAATACCAGTACCACAATTAATACTTTCACTAACTTTTCTACTTATGTGACAAATATTTTCCTCGCACTGCATTACATCATTAGAAATACAAACCTCTCGAATCACATAGCGTCACCCGCGAGGAATGACAACAATATCGCGTTGCCTGTTCACGCCGTGCCTCGTATTTCTAATGACGAAATCCAGGCAAATGTAGAATTTCTACATGGAAAATAAAAATTCGGCGAATCCAACGAGGAAATCCACACGAACCTACGACTCGTCTATCGCAAGTAGAAATTTGTCCAATCAAAAAATGCCACTGGTGCGAGGACGTAACGACGCGTTACATCGCTTGTCCGCAACAAGCCTGTTCGTTTCCCTTCGACGATTCTCGCGACATGTCCAGTCGTGGATAAGGATCGAATGACTTAGAAAGCTGCTGCATTGCGACAATCGAGATATCCTAGTTTTAATGTCTCCGTTTCCCTTCCTCGATGGACATTCGTAGAAATTGCCGGCCATTTTACGCGCATGGTAATTAGGCCGTAATAAAAGAGAAGCAGCGATACTTTCGAAACTCCGTTTTGTTGCGCTCTTAACTTTATAATTCGATTCGTTTTTTTTTTTTTTTTTTTTTTGTCGAGCGGAATAACCAGATTCAATTAAAACTTGAGAATCAGCAATAGGCAACCGAAGAGCATTCGCTGGAATGGTAACCATACGAACACGTTTAATTAATTTCTTCGTAGAAACAGCCGTTTATTTGTACCATGATTGGACCTTATCTTATACAATTGCGCACAATTAACGATAATGTACGTGAGTTTTTCCTAGTTACAACCGTGTACAAGTTTACAGTATGTTCTTGCAATCAGTGGCTTGTAGAGAAGGTTGATACGTTCCATCGTGGAATCATTGTCTCTCATTTACATGACAATTCGTTGTTATCTCGACAGCCAGGAAGTTTGTTGAGACAACGCTTAAACGAGCGTTTACTTTTTCCCCTCGCATAATCGTGCGAACTCGCTTTATTTTTCTGCTTTTCTTACCCAGCGCGTAATAGAACGATGAACAGTCGCAATAAAGTAATTCGTTCCGATTTACTAGTTCGGCCATTGATGCGTGTCGGTGATAATGTCGAAGGATTTCTAATTTACCACAGGAAAGTTATTTGCCATTGCTCGGTTGCTTAGGTATACAACGAGGAACAGAAATATTAGAATTATTAACAAGGAATTATTGGATTTTAATTATTGGGATAATTGTGAAAGGAAATATTTCTTTCTTCCCTAACACTAACTTTTTCTTTTACAAGATACAAAATTAATTTTTCTACAAATTTTTTGAAGCTTCGTGTATTACGACAAACAATTTCGTAAATCCTTAACTTTGAACGCAATGTTTTTAAACCATAAAAATCCTGTATACTCCCTCCATCGTATCAGAAGCAATACTATAGTTTTCTTCTGGAAAAGTCTCTGACTGAAAAGGGAAAAAGATTACGAAAGGCAACGCCGGAACGTTGCATCGTCGTCGATACGCCGTGAGCTGGCAGCAGGCGGAACTCCGCTCCAAGGGAGCGCACACGTCCAATTCCTCGTGCACGCGCTCCTGTTAAATGACTTCTATATACACATATTTTTCGTAGCACTCACATATTTCCACTTATTACTATGTATTAATTCAGCTTTTTATCCGTGCAAACCATTCGCAAATGTGAACGGCCACATGTATCAAATGTATAGACGATAGACACGATCACACCTACCAAGTTGACCATCGAAATGTAGGTTTCTACTATGACATGTTACGGTGCTTTGATCGAGAACAAAACGATGTGTAGTTCATTGATAATCGAATGTCGATGGCTAGAATAAAGCAAAACTTACAACATGTTGAGTCCAGTAAATCGAACATCGTAAGATTTTTATAGAGTCAGGGTGGATCGAATCATCTTATATAAGAGGAGCATTATACCTTTTCTCTTCCCTTTTAGAGGATTCATTTAAGAGATCTAGTTATCGATTTGTTGCGTGGTTATTTCGGAAAATAGAAAAGCATCACGCATAATACAGCTACGTTGGAAAAATAACGGATAACAGGGGCTTTGATGCACGACGAATTAGAGGCAATGATCGCTTTACACTGACCGTCTCGATCTTATTACGAACGGTTATCTTGATCGTTTTTTACTTTTCAAATGGCCACTACAGAAATTCTTCTTTTCCTTTTACTCGACAAAAGCGGGGAAATTAAATAGCTCTGTTCCAACCAGAGAACCTCTTTGCATTTAATTACGAAAACAGTTAGAGTTAACTAAGGATTAAACGTTTCATTTATAAATACTCTGTAATTTAAATATCTGTGAAACAAACATTCTTCCCATTCTTTGTTTATAATTACTTTTTTAATAAACTAATTACTCAAATGTAATTTCTAGATACCCTACAATTGAAATATTTATACAATGAATGTGCTTATATAATCTTTCCTACAATCTTTCTAAATTTGAACCATTTACTTTTACAACTATCTTTTTAACAAATTACGACGACGAAAAATCTATCGGTAGGAAGACCAACGGTAAGCCGCTTCTTTAAAAAGCCCGGAAACCCGAAAACCACACAATAGCCGTATATGGATCAAAGAAACATGATCGTTCTTCGTTCGAAGCAGCTAAAGAAATGCATGTTAACTCTCAATATGGTACAACCTGTTCCCAGTTGTCGCTATATTTTACATATCACTTCCGCTTTGCAAGAATCCTTCTCTTCCTGTTAATATCTCCCAACGTATCGCATATTATTAAAATTCAATATATAATTAATATATAATATATAAACACATACATAATTTACAAGATTTGACACTTCCAAGAAAATTTACATGTACAAAAATTCGTAAATGATCGAATTGCTTTAGTATGTAATTAATATATGTATGTGTACGCGGATTCATAATCTACGCTAAAAATTTTATCCTTTTGTCCGCTCAAATTAAATTAAATATCCATGCAAACTTCTGATTCATTTTCTTTATGATGATCCAATACAATTATTCAAATTAACATGGTATATATTTAAATATAGTGATCCGTGATGCGAGATGTTTCCTGGAGAACGGTGCCACCGCTGCACATCTCTTCGTCAGCGAAGATTTGCCGGTCGGTGACACCGTGGGTGTGCTCGGGGTACTGGGTGATCCTGGACCACAGGGTGACATCGAACTCAGACTCCAGGAGCACGATAGTCCAGTAACTTTCTCAGCGTATTCGAAAAATCTAACTCTTATCAGACCACTAGATAAAGAAGGCATCGATGGACCTGCCAGCGTTTACGTGAACGTAATTTGCGAACGGAAACATACATTAGATCCTGTAGGTTTAACACATCCTCTTCACTCTACATACACAATTAACGTTTTAAGGAACATAGTTGTTCTAATTACTCGCATTTGTTGCAGGGTTTCGTGATACCAGTCAATATTCGCGTGACTGATGCCAATGATAATGCACCTCAATTTGTAAATGCACCTTACGTTCTAAATATCTCTGAGGTGAGAAATTCGATATGTTTGACAGACAGAAATTTTCTTATTTCCTTTATAACTTAATATCCTTTATAACAATTCGATGTAGTTCATAATTTATTTTACATACATATATATATTTTCTTTTTATTTCTTGACGATAATTTTTGACATTTAGGTCACGGTAGTTGGCACCAGGGTTCTTCAAGGTGTGAGAGCCGTGGATGCTGACCAACCAGGGCCATTTTCTACTGTACAGTATGCCGTTTTGCCTGGACCGCATTCGGTAATTTTTTAACTGCCTTCTATTATATCTTATTCTTTCGTTTTACATGAAAGAAATTTTAACGAACTTTTGTAGGATTACTTCGTGTTCGTGAATGCTTTAGAAGGCACTCTAGTTCTAAGGAAACCGCTAGATTATGAAACTCTTGCCAATTTTTCCGTCGATATCCGCGCACAGGTAAGTAACGATTCCTTAAATGTAAATGTTAATTCTCCAAAAACTCTGTTAATGCGCAGAAATCATGTTTTTTTTTCTTTCTACTCGCAGGACCAGGGTAACCCGCCCAAATCATCGACTACAACCCTCTACGTTAATGTTATCGACGCGGATGACCAAAATCCTGCCTTCCAAAATGACCAATACAAAATTCTCATCCCTCGAAATATTAAAACGGTATGATTGAATATTTTTTAACAACTCGATGTTACGTATATGCAATATTGTACTTTTCCACTGAGTTGTTAATGCATTCTGAATTAAAAAAAGTAAATATAGGATGGAAGGTAAGCGATTCAAAATAATATAAAACAACACATGATTCGTTCTTTCAGAGAAGGATACTGAAAGTAGATCCAGCGCCAATAAAAGCGGTAGATCAAGATGTAGGAATTAATTCTCCGGTTCAGTATACGATTCAAGGAGGAATTCTACCGTTCCTCACACTGAATCCGGAAACAGCCGAAGTCGCCATAACACGACCATTATACGAACATGAACTTTTGTCACCAGCAACTATCGTGGCGAAGGCAAGCATTGTGAAATTAATTAATAAAGTATTATAAATATTTGCCGTATATGTAAATTTGTTACTAATTACTTGTTGATTCTATTTATTGATACTTAGTAATTTCTTATTCATCTTCTCAATAATTACAGGCTACGCAGATAGACAATCCAGATAAATATGCTCTTTCCACTATAGTCGTTTCTCGGGAGGCGGATTGGAACGTGGAACCCACTGCTGGTAGGCGATTTCTTAGTCTATTCTTAAGATTTCTAGCTCTGATAGCGAACAGATCTAGAATCGCATAGCCCATCTCGTCGTTAAGAAAATAAAACGATTAATTGAAAATGATATGAATTAGGTGGCAGATTACCAGTGAGATTCATACGAAAGGATCATCAAACTAGCATTCCAGAAAATACCCCTCCAGGAAGCGTTTTATTAACGACAGCAGTGAATAAAATAGATTCAGTAAGTCAGAATCAAACACGATGATTTATTATACCTATTACGCAAATGTAAATCATTTATCTGCTTTTAGAATTTAAGATTCTGGCTCGTGGGAGCGATTGAAGATCTGGAGAGGTTCTCCATCACCAATTCCGGTGAACTGATTTTAAAGGGCACTCTCGATTACGAGAGGAGGGTTCAACATAGTTTCTTGGTTCGTGTCACTGACGGCCATCATGTACGTTTTCAACAATTTAATCGTTAAAATAAAACTCGACTTTTAATATTGGAATATTTATCGTTCTAAATGAATATACATACGTATACGTCACAATATTTAAATACGATAGCTTCAATTGAGATTGGTAATAAAATATTTATTATTAATTATTTTCAACTTTTATTATTACATTTATTATTAAATATTAACACTACTTAAATACGATATTACAGAACGACACCTCACGCGTTAATGTTTCTGTTGAGGATGTAAACGAATGGGAACCCAGGTTTCGTCATCCCAGGTACGAATTTCACGCCGCAACTTTGAGAGAAGGATCCATCGTCGGTGAGTTAATATTCTAACTGATATATATATACAATAATAGTAGTTTTTATTTTCATTTATATATATGTATATTTTTTTTCTTTAATTATGTGATCCTTAGGAAAATTGGAAGCTGCTGATGGTGACAGAGACGACAAAGTTAGCCTATCTCTTAGAGGTCCAGATGCAAGGTACGATAAACATTTATTTTTAAATAAAAAACAAAACGTATTTCAATTTTATAATAATAATAAATAGTGAATGATCATACAGGTCCTTCGAGATACGTGATAATGGAGAATTAATTCTCAGATCAGCAACAACCATTAATGGTACTTTGGCCAGATTAGTGGCTGTGGCTTCTGATTCTGGTCGTCCCCCCAGGTTTGTAGAATAAAATAAATGTATTTGCGATTTGATACGATATAATTCTAACAATTATTTGAATTTTTTTCTCTAAAGATCTAGTATGATCCCAGTGATAGTGCACATACCAAATAGTGGCTCCTTGCCAATTGCCGCGAGAGCTGCACCTGCTTGGTTGGGCAGCAGTGTTCTCCTGGTTGCCGTTTTTGGCGCTGTTTTGGGTCTACTTGGTGTTATAATACTTGTTTTAATTTTGTACATATATAAAAAGTAAGTAAAGCTGATCACTTGGAAGATTATCTTATTTCTTTCCTTTAATATTTTCCCCGGCCATAACAGGACGTTCTCGTAGGACATTCTCTAAAATTTTTATTAAATATTCTCTTCGGCTATTAAGAATTATTTTCCACGACAAACTATGGAATCTCAAATTAAAGAAGAAAGCTGTAAACTGGTCGTTGTTTCTACATTTTTATATATAAAAGAAGTTGTATATATCGACGAACAGTATTCTTAAATCCTTACAACGTGTTGCAGTAAAAGGCCAAAAACCAGTGGCTCAGTAAGTTCAGTAGGAACTGGCTACAGAGAAAAGTCGCCAGTTCCCTCTGCTTTGAGCCCGACTCCTCAAGTACTCGGGGCAAATATGCTTCAAGATGCCTTGGAAGTGCCTCGAAGAGGAAATCGAATCGAGAACACGCGCAATATCGATGAAAACGACGAAGAGGCTGATACCGGAGACGACCTAGAGGAAGACGATCATGTTGATCAAGAGATCGTAGACGACAGTAACAATAGTGAATCTCGCGAAGTCAAAAATGATAACAATGACGTCGAGAATCCGGTTTTTGCAGCGAGGAACTACAATGCCACTATTAAAAGTAATTCGAAGCAATAAACTAAGAATTACTCGGAATACTATTAAAATTTATAATTAAAAAAGAATATATTAGCCTATTAACTTATCAATTAGCGGCGCGCCTATTTCAAATTCGCTTCATTTAAAAATTCTTATAAATTTCTATTCTCACGTAATTATTATTTATTTACGTAAATTAGGTGTAACATCGGCTAGACAACTGCCTCTTTACGCAAGACACAAGGTGGCCCCAGCTCCAAATCCTCCAGGTTTATCAGCAACGTCCAACATCCCCAATATCGGCGGTTTAGTTCAGAACATGAACGACTTAAGTTTAAAAACTAATCTGAATGCTGACTCTTGCAAATCTTCCAATTATTCCGGAGATCTCCCAGATTCTTTGGTACCTGCGTGGCCTGCTTGCTCCGTTTCACAGAGAGTCAAAAAATTATCGTGGGACGATGACGATAGGGTATCGTATCTTTTATTGTACTAAATATTTATATATTTCAATGAGTATATTCTACGTAGAACACAATTAGTCTGATTTGTTATAAATAAAAATATCAGGAGATGCTAGAACATAAGAAGAAGAAGATAACAAAAAATAACTGAATCTCTCTAAGTATAAAATTATTACGTGTAAAAATATTTTCTCTCTTTTTTAGACAGTGGATAGCGTAGAAGTGGCAGCAGAAACAATGTCCAGAAACGGTCAGGTCGGAAACGAACGACTTAATCTCACCGTGTACTTTTAATCACGCGAAAAATCAAAGACTGAGAAATAAAATGGTTCCAATTACTCCATCGTTTGTCAAACGAAAAAATTACCGATAGACTACTTCGATAAATAATTCCTTTATAAATAGACACTGTTAAAATGCGCTATACAATTGCCAGATACCGAATGAATTCAAATAGAATGTACATACAAAATGTATAGAGAATTATACTATATAGTTGCAGACGAGTTGCATTAAACGATAATGCAAGTACGTTCTTTACTCGTAGTTGTTTTATTAAAGAAATGCAAACGTTAACAGATTTTCTGATGTTCTAATGATTCTAATACCTTTAATTTACATTTAACCCGACTAAGAGAGACACAGAAAATTTTCTAAATAAATTAAACTTAGCAGAGGAAAATATTTCTCTATAAAAGACGTTCGAATAACGGAGGCCAAGTTAAGAAAAGGACAAAGTTCCGTTTCACGCGAAAAACCGTGTCAGTAGGACGATCTTTAAGAAATCCCGCGTTCCCCGCGATTCTGCCTAAAAAGTATATAAAAATTCAACAAAGAAATCTCAAAATTAAATCATACCTCAAAATCCTCATTTTATATTTAATATCTAATAATTTTTTAAAAGTACATTACCTAGCATTTTTTCAAAGTCCTCGAATATTTTCGTTTCATTTTTCATTGTATAATTCCTTATCGGCCATAGCTATGTCTAACGATTACAAAATTCGATATGGTATGCAAAAAGCTAATTAATTTTTATCTACAAGACGAAATTCGATTGAGACAATTAGTGGATAATTACAACTTGATTGAAATAAGAAGTAAATGAATAAGAAGAAGGAAGATTCGATGAAGAAGTCGTCGCAAAATACGAGGACATAGCCGAATCAAACGAAGAAAGTGACTCATTTTTCCAAAGAGGAGAGAGAAAGTGTCCCGCAGAAGAGTGCACGAGCCTCAGCTCTCGATAGTTTTACGTGACTTCTGAACAGAAACGGATCGAACAGGTGAACAGCATTTAGGAGAAAACAAGAGTGGCATGATAATAACTAAGAAGTCGTTTTCATTTTATAGATATTACGTAAGTGAATTTTCTGTACTTAAATTTTTTCTAGTGTATATAATATATTATTTTTTAATATATCTTTTGTATATACGTATAACAGATGTAAGTATACATTAAAAATTGATAACTCTAGTAGTTAATGATTAAACTGCGGATGTTTATGCACTTTTGGGAAATTATTTAAAGGTGTAAAAATTTACACGATGAATGTAATATATAGAAATAAATAAAATATCCAATGAGAAAAATACTTAGTATAATATTACTTGTATAATTTAATATTAGTATTATAATATTAAATATAATATTTAATAGGTCAAGTAAATTTTTATGTCGGTTCTATTTCTTTAATTATGTTCATAAAAGTATATAATTGACTAAATGTCCGCAAGCTATTAATAATAATTCATTTAAGAAAATAATCTTTCGCACCATCATAATTTATATATAATATTTATAGAATATATAAATACGATTTTCTATTTAATTGTAAGCGATTAAAAACTAATTAAAATAGGTTAAGCAAGAATGTCGAAAAAACGATTTGCATGACGCAGTCAATCGTCCCGGCTACTTAAACTTTCTTAAGGAAAGTTGAAGATAGCCTTCACAGTCGAAATAGAAACGTCAATCCGTATTTCCGTATCCATATTTTTCTTAATTCGTTCCCTACTTTCAGATATATCATGAAACATAAAGTGTCTCTTAGTCTGTTTTCCCTCATAATTTTCCAATTAGGCCTGGGTATAGAAATTCCAGGTATGTGAAAAGAACTAAATCATTTATATAAATGAAAAAATGTCCTAACAAAATTATTCATGCATTTTTAGGCGATCTGTACTCAATATCTGCTCTAAATTCATCTAATGTTTCGATAATCAAGCCACCAGAACTATGGAGCGAGATTCTAGAAAATTGGATCGTTTCTGATCCAAAAGTAACGAGGATGTCAAAGGTGATGAAACTAGGAGATAAGAGCCTAACTATAACGAGTAAAGTATCAACGCCAAACAAACGAGAAGTCTCTGAAACCGACCTCTATCTACTTGGTAAAATTTTAGTATTAATGTAATTATTACCGATCTGTTTAAAAATTATATAACTTATTGTCTGTTATATCTAGGTGCGATAGAGAAGCTTGTCTATAGAGTAGATTTTCTCGAAAGTCGTCTCAGAAGGGCGGAAGAACTCCTGTATTATGTAATTTCCGGAAACATCAATAAAAAAGGTAAATTACAGTCTTTTTGCACAATAATTTATAATGATATTAACTAATATTACAAATTACCAGCTGTAAATTATGGATTTTTTTCAATAATTTATCATCAAATAGAATAATTCAAAAATTTATAATTTTGTATAATTTACTTGTAACATTTGTCTTATTACCAAACTTGTTAATATTATGCAATGATATTTATCAATACTGGTAACTTGTGACTTGTAGAATTTCGCTAATAGTATTAGTTCAATTGCGTAAAAGAGCTCAGGTTTTCTTCACTCTTTCTCTTCATTATAAATTCATTATCCTCTTCAGAGCCCTGCCCTACTAATTATACCAAAATTGGTCAAAACTGCTATCACTTTAGTAATCGTGACTTTGACTGGAAGTCATCAGCTAGTCTCTGCCGAGGAATGGGCGGCCATTTGTTGGAATTCGACACGAAAGATGAAAAGCGCGATGTGTTAGCTAGCTTGCAAACAAATTCTAAATTAAAGGGCAAAACCTTTTGGACAGGAGGATTGAATCCAGGTCTTCTTTGGATCTGGGCTAGCAGTGCAAAACCAGTTTACCAAAATACTAAACAAACTATCCCTGGTGATGGCAGGTAAGTTTGTTTGTTAATTAGTTTTGTTAATTAATATTAACGATTAATCACACTTATTGTAGTTTTAATATATATTTGATATTTTCAAACATTTATATTTCTGTAATTGTATATTTAGGTGTTTAAAATTATCTTACAATTCAACGTCCAGATTGTACTCTTATCAAAGTGATGATTGCGGCGCTAGACACAGATACGCTTGCAAATTATCAAAAGACGACGAATCAGCAAACAAAATTGAGAAAACCGCAAAGATGTTAATGAATGAATAGTATTAAATGTAGACTGATATGTAGTAACGTGTAACAAGTTTTATTTATTGTATGTACATCTATTTAATTCTAAAGACTTAAGATATATGTACATATTTAATACAGTTAGAAAATACTTAGTATATGTTTCTATTTGATATAACTGAAACACCTTTTTCATGTTAAGTACATTAAGTTTCTTAAGTACACATCTTAGGTACATACATTTTTATAACCCTTCACCTCATATATTCGTAAATTAACTTCAACTAATATTATAAATAATCCAAACTATGTAAGTACAATAAATTCGGAATGATGAATCAAGCTCGTATGAAACAACATTTTCCAAAAAAAAAATATTTTATTATTGAGAGTAGAAAATTAGGAATAAATTTCAGCCCACTTTCATATTACGAACAAACATTATTTCTGAAACAGCCCGTGCTTTTCTCAGCCAATTATAAAATGTTATTTTTCCGGTTCTGCAGAATATTCAAAGTAAAGTCATAGACTTTGCAATTTTGTGGGCCAAGACAAGGCTTTTTCTTCCTTCACTTGTCATTGCAATAACGTCGTTGCTGTTAGTAATCAGACCTCCATTCATAAGAATTAATTGTTTAGCCTCTTCAATATGAGATTCTGTAACACCACAACAACAGTCGTCGACTACAGTTATTGCATAGCCTAACTTAAGACCGTCTAAACATGTGAATTTTACACAAATGTCGTAAGCGAGACCACATACGAAAACGTAGTCTATACCCTCTCTTTTTAAAATTGCGTGCAATTCCATTGATTCTCTAAAATTATTATCGGAAAATACGGAATAAGTTTCCATTTCCGGGTTTTGACCCTTACGTAACTAAAAAAACAAATATATTTAAAATGTTAATATTTTATTTTCATTTTATAATAAATTTTAAATTAGGATATTTTACTATGATGGAAGAGCGAAGATATACACATACCAGTATGGAATGTGGTGCAATCACAAGACTTCTGTGTATATCTGCTCCCCATGTATTCATTACACAATGTCTAGGCCAAAGAATCTGTTCCAGATAAGGATCCGCAAATATGACTGTATCAAATACCTTAGCATCTTCTTTTTTCACCTATGCATAATTAAAAACGTTTTCATTTTTTAAGATACGAAAATTTATTTTAAATTTAAAATTTTTAACATTTTAATGAGAATAGTGTTTATATAAAAGAAATATAGTATTTCGATTTGTTATAGCAAAACAGTAAATATAGTATGTAAAATACACAAATACGTGAAATATGATTCAAACGAAACACAATAATACAATTTTATGAATAAGGATAATCTTTTTCTGGAAGAACCGCTTTTCATAGATCGCAACACGGTAGCATTGTAATATATATTATATTATTATCTACTATCTATATGTTATATAATTATATGTAATTATATATCAAATATCTATATGTTATACTATTATATGTTATACTAAGTACTATATTTAGATATTTTATATATTTTTCATAAAAATTCACAATCTAATTATTAATATTATAACACAATGTTGTAGCAATAAAGTGATAAATTTCAACTTTATACCTTTGAATTAGGATGTAATTCCCGTAAATGTAAGTTATCATAAAAGCTGATATGATTTTCCGGATGCCAATCTAACGAATAAATAATTTTATTGAAAGATCCATTTTTCAACAAATTATTAATTGGCTCCACCACATTAAGTCCATCCTGTTTGGCTTCGCAAGTACGAAGAGACAAAGACCCATCGATAAAATCATTTTGAACGTCTACTATCAAAAAAGCCGTTTTAGGCGTACTTATTTTTCGTGTCCATTCACCAAATCTGTTAATTAAATAAAATACAGAACTTTATCTAATTCAGTGTTAAAACAGAAAAACGAATATTTGGTCCATAAGTTCTTGTAGTTTTCATTCCCTATTGAATGCACGTAAGTTATAACATTGTATATCAGCAATGTTCAACAGTTTTTGCTTCCTTCTTTTATGACAAATATAAAACTTTATAAAAAAGTTTGGCCGAACTTCGGTTTAAGGACATCAAATTATTACCTTTTTTATTTGTCATTTAATAATCTTCGTAACGCAGAAGAATCCGCATGTAGAATCACGTAATCACGTAGAGTGCGCAGAAATGCAAATCTTAACTTTATGAAAACGCTAAAAAAGCTCAACTTTACATATGCATAACTTTTGAACCGCTAAATTCCTAAAGATAAGATTTGAATTTTTGGCATATACGCGATAATCTGGATGGATATTGGATGATCTACTGCCTTCCTCAAAAAAAATTAGGGAACTGCAAAAATGACCCACAGATTGGTTTGCACCAAAAACAAAAGAGTTCTTCGAGCAAAAAATTAGAAAACTATTAAAATATTGTAAAGAAACTGTAAATAATAGTGGAGGGTATGTATCCTTATAAAAAAATATTACTGGTTTTCAGCATTCATAATAGTGAATCAAGTACTTATTAAAGTATAAGGATTAGTATAATTTTTTGTATTTTAATAAACTACTTCAACATTTATTTATTGGAGATGTTAAGTATGCAAAGAAGTACATACTACGAATTTATAATCATACATGCAAGATACATTAAGACTAGGTTTATTTTAAGTTATAGACATAATATTTCAAATAGCAATGAAATGTTAAAAAAAAGGAAGGTCAAATCGCTCTGTCCTATAAACAGTGGTGTAATTTGTTTACCCTGCTAATATTACAAATACAGATACGCTATAGTACAAAGAGCCAACTGATAAAAACATTGCCATGGATTAATGTTTTATTATGATATTTACATAATTCAGTACTCAGTGTTCAACAAGCTACTTCACATATTGTAAAATTACTATATAAGAAATTTATTATATATAATTAAGTGTATTATGAATGTTACATTTTAGCTTTTTGTTATCATTTATTATCTAAAGTTCCAACAGTTTGCTGTCGTATTATGTATCTTAGTAATTTCATTGTCTTTACTCTGTCACTCATTTTTTTGCGTCTAAATATATAGGTTACTAGTATGTGCATGTGAGAAAACATAATATGATGTTCATTATTAAAAGATACTCATTAGTTGTTAGTTAAATCATGACTACTTCGTAATAGTATTACTGATCAAGCCACAGTAGTTTAATATGTACATATTAAATATAATAAATTATTTTATTGAAACATTGACAGTATATGCTTGCAAAAGTTCTCACCATTTTTTAATGCTTTTTCAATATTCTATTTTTTAATAGCTTCCAGAAGTTTTTTGTGTAAGGTATAATTACAGAGACTTATGGATCATCTTAATATAACTTAATTCCAATAATTAATTTGTATTTTGTCCCAATTATTCCTAGATGCTTTAAATTATAACAACTATTATTCTTATACTGAAGAATTTATGAACTTTATCTGAATGAACCAATTACAGCACATTATGTATGTAAGTATATATATATACATATATTCTCCGCATTACGAAAAAGAAAACTATCTATTGTTCGTTATATAACAAAATAACAACGTAGATTCATATTTACCTCCCTAATTCTTCATTCTTCAACACGCCGTCTTTATCTACATCAAATAAGTTGAAAATCTCTTGAATCCTCCATTCATTGTTTTGAATATCATCATCCGTAAAAATTAATGAACACATTGCCCGAAAATTTCCAACATTAAAAGCACTCCTTGGATCTATCATCATATACGTCAAAGGATCTATCATATTGATAAAAAATAAGTTTCGAAATGATTTCGTTGATCAGATATTGTTCTGCGTTGTATGAAATCGGTTTCTCTATAAAACACGTAAGAAGAATACGTAAGAATAAGTATTGTTTACTCTTGACATATATTTATATATCCTATCTTTTTTTCCTATAAATACGTTTGTAAAGGTTAGTTTTCAAATATCAACCATGCGTGATTCATAGCATTTATAACCAATATAGATGAGGATATCCGCACGATATTAGAGCAGGTGGCTAATGCTAATTCTAAACACATTTTATTACCCATAGTCGCTTCTTTACGATTACAGTTTTCAAATTTCTTATTTAATAACTTTTTCACCTATCAATCCACGTTTAGAAATATACTTTTAGAGGTGGTAAAATCCAGGGCTTCGCCTTAAGTGAAAACAGTATATTTAAAAATACGTTTTATGTGATATTAACATTATATATTAACTGATATATTAACATTATAGCTTGCAGATATATGGATATATGGATGTGTAAAAATCTACAGAATACGCACAACATGTACAGATATAGAAAATATTTGAATAACTTTTTATGATATGTATAGAAGAAAATAGATTTCTATACGGATTTCATTTCTTCAGTTGTATTCATAAAAATATAAATTTGCATAGACATATTCTCAACAGTAAGACTAGTTTTTTAAGTATATTTTCACACAGTTTACTAGAAAATTTACTTATTTTCAAATGCAGTGTCGATAAGTAATTTACGCAATTGTTCGAGTTGTTAACAAAATTGTAAATTTCATAAACAACAGAATTAATAGAGAGAAGATAGAGAAGTCTCGAATCGTTTTGAAGTTAATGATTTTTGTTTTATATGTACCAAAAAGTTTCAGGCGACGAATTTTAA
Source organism: Bombus confusus (assembly GCA_014737475.1). NCBI lineage: Eukaryota > Metazoa > Arthropoda > Insecta > Hymenoptera > Apidae > Bombus > Bombus confusus. The sequence continues at coordinate 3,784,432 of JACXIV010000041.1, forward strand.
GAGTCGCAGATGTTATAATAGAATTCCCTGGAAGGATCTGGCCACGTAGTGGTGATTATCTGTTTTTTCATGAATATTACTGATCCTCTTCGGTTTGTTAAAAATGAATTTGTAAGTCTATAAAAAAGAGTTTGAATAAAATACAAATTGTCGAACAAATAAAACAATAACAATCATTATCGATATAATTATACCGTCCAAGTCAAACAAAGATAAACTTAACCCTTTGCATTCCGAGCAATTTTTAATATAATTTACAATCGGAGCTATGGCGTATCTTACAATGCCGCCACAGCAGCAACAATGGAGCTGTTAGTTCCACTTACAATATCGTCACGGCGGTGACAACGGAGTGCAATGAATTAATTAATAATTATTTTCTTCATTTTATATCAACCTTTGTATCTCTGTTCTTTTCATTAAAAGTTATATTTATCTTATCTTTTTTGTTGTATCTGCATATTTTCAATTTATCGTACAATAATAATCAGCATGATTTATTTGTCATTTATAATGGATTAATGGATAAATTGATATATGATAAGCTTAAGGTACAATTTTTTTATTATTTGATATTAAATCTCGAAGTATCTGTCACAGTGATCTAATACTTTTAGTTAAGTTTTCTTAATTAAATGTGTTACAAATATTGCTATTAAAAAAATTTGGTTAATAAGATACTTATATAGACTTCTATTTTCATAGAAAATAAAGAAAAATACCGTTATATCAATAATTGGAAATATATTTGAAATGATAGCTCTAAACATATTTATCTTTATTTCCCAGCAAAATATTATTATATTGTAGCTATTAAATAAAGTTATGAAATTTATGACGTTTTGCTTCACGGCAACAAACAGATAAAACTTTATATTGAACTAGTTGAACTGCTACATAGAGCCTGCCTTGTTGCAGTAATTTCCGATGCTAGTTTCTTGATAAAAGGATGTCCTATCTTTCCATCATTTGACGAAAAAAATTCCTCCAACTTTCCAGGGACATTATCCCTTTTTTCATATTCATATGCTTGCATAATTAAATCTAATCTGTCTAAGTCTTTAACATATTTTGCTTCTGGGGTTTCTTGCTTCTCGTATTCCTGTAAATATTATCAATGTAGTAGGATAACTTCCAAAGCACATATGTATATATATATACATATATACACCCTGTATAATATATATCAATTTTTCATACACGAAATATTTCCAATATCGTAAGTCCTCTGTCTCCAAGGAGTTTACAAATGTCCTCCATAGCTTCATCCTCTAATTTGTGTTTTACGTCAGGTGGAATACCACAATGAGGTGTTATATCTCCCACAATACACTCTGCTAAATCATGGATTAAAGACATCTGCATGATTCTATATTTGGGAAAAAAATAATTTATAGACGTAAAACTTCATCATCATAGCTGCTAGCTGAATGATATAAATAATACCATTTCATACTTGACTTTGTCTAAGTTCTCATCATTATTCACCAGGAAGGAAAGCATGGCCATCCTATACATGTGACCTGCAATTGTTTCTGGATCAGATACATTCTTATGAACCCAGCCTTTTCTTTTCATATGCTGAAATCATAAAACAAAAATCATATTAATCTTTGATTTATAATCAAAAGGCTCATGATAATATTTTTAAAAAACAATAATATCATTATTAAAAACAAAAAAATGTATAGTGACAATAGATAAGATATTACATAAATTAATATTTCATATCTTGTAAAGTAAGAATGATTAAAAGATATATGACCGTTTTTTACTTTTTATATTATTGTATATACATACATGTATATATACATATATATACATGTATGTATATATATGTATAATATTGTATATATATATATGTATAATATATATCTATATAATATATTATATATATTATTTATATCATAATAAATGTATTATATTTAATATAGCGGAAAATGTATAATTTAGTACAAAAGTATGATGTATAGTTAATTAAGAATGCCAAAAGTGGCCACTTGTATACAACATACAATGAGTCATAGCTAGCATTGTACACCTTTTAAAATTGAATAACATTCTTAAAATTGATCCAAACAACGGGATCCTTTTATAAGTTAGAAAAATTAGTTTACTAGATGACGAGTGAAAAAATTAAAAAAAAATTGCAATTAGTCGAAATCACCAAGAAAATAATAAATAAAATAATAAAAAAGTCACTTTTTAGAACTTTTTTATCTGAATCTATAATAAAAATTTAAGCAACATATTTTAAAGATCTATGTCAGACTTGTTACATTGCATATTTTTCAAAATGTTTTCATACATCGTCTAATAAACTAATCCTTATAAT
>JACXIV010000041.1:3786903-3956310 GCA_014737475.1 Bombus confusus
TCGGCGTCGCAGCCGCGCAGAAGGTCAGAGTCAGCTAGCTTGTGTTCTAGCGAGGGAGAGAGTATAGCTTTCTGCACCCTCGCATGGTTTCGCTATCTCTTCCTAGAATCCAGGTAATAGCAATCGCAAGATGTTGGGACCGCTGGTTTTCACACTACGCGGATGAGGGCTTAATAGCACCCTTAAGTGTTGATACCTGCTTTTCCATAGCCGAAGGTAATGAAGGACAGGCGGTCGCCCCGACATTCGAACTTCGCCTTTTTTTTTTACATATTCTATTTTAAAGAATATGTCAATACCTTTATTCGTAACAGTATGTATACATCAAATTGATAGATATATATCTATTTATCACAAGGACACCTTACGAAAATATGAATCTCGATTATAGTAATAAATTTGATCTTACCTTCAATCTGCCTACCAATTCCATGAATTCTTGCAATTTCTTAATATCCATAATGTATTATTTACAAAGCAAAAATTGTTTTCATTTAGATTATTCAGTCATACACATCTGTCACTAATAATTCTCAAAACGCTTATTTTACGTGTTGTTAAAATGTTGTTCACTTTCACAAATGATTGTCAAATATCAAAGTAAACGATCGTAGAAAGACAATGTGATTAAAGTATGTCAATTAGTTACTTCTTCCGTTCCTTCGACTGCAATGACAGCGACTACTAACCACACTATCTTACTGACTATAGTTCTACGCATAATATACTTACCCCGCCGTTAACGACAGAGCATATACATATATACACGATCACAAACACATCATTGCCTAGGTTACATAATTTTCTAGCAAGTGAATGTGTTGAAGATGGCGATCCATAGATATAATGATACATAGAGAGCGCATTTTAGATTCGCGCGAATCAAAGAAAATAGAAGTTATGTATATTTCTTTTTTCTAATTGTACAATTATTTTATTCGTACATCTTCAACAATTTAGGTTAACATATTTAAATCAAAATAACAGTACTAAATCTAAATATTGATTTTTTTTATTAAAGTATAAAATAATATTATATACTTGTTTTTTCTTTATGTTTGATTAGCATTGTAATTTCGTTGAGAAAAATTTTGAACAGTTTATGGCTAATTAGATTGTATTTAAAAGAAAATATTATTGAATATATATAATCCGCAATAATTATAGCAATCTGATAATAAATATTACTTTAGCCTGGTAATTTCTAATTTTAATCAGCTTTCATCAGCGCTGTCTGGCACTGTTTAAAGGTGGATATGTACATACATACATATACATATATAAACAGAATCCAAATTATAATTGTTGCGCGCGTTATATGGATATGTGATATATCATCTTGAAAATATGTGATTTCCTTTACTTGTTCAAAATAATATCTTTTTAAAAATATCCAATATATCAAAATCAATGCAACAATACACGCATTTTTAATAGTACAATTACTTTTTATCTTTTTCTCGATATTATCCATAATTTTCTTTCGCGATATTACAATCTTACACAATATTATAATTTTTTTACAATATTAGATGTTCTTTTTGTTTAAACAAGAATAAGATTGGGGTTACCAAATCGAAGTAATAAAATAATAATCGAAAACCGTGGAAAAAATAATAAAAATTTCGCTTACTTGTGAATGCTGCCTTTAATTGAAGGAGCGAGCTAGATAATTGAAAACAGGCACATCGTTCAGTCAGCTGACCTGTCTTGTGATAGCAGGCTCGATTGTGTAGCTTGACTCGCTGTAGTAGGCTGGACTTACCTCGATACGTTTCTCGTTTCGTAAGTTTCTTACTGTCATTTATTTTCGTTGATTGTAGATTACCATGCTTCGCCTTGATTCACTATATAGCCAGAGCGATTATAATGATTTCGTACTATATAGAGGAAACCAGAGATTTTTGCAGAAAAGACTGGCGCGTATAGTATCGATCGTGCCAGTTTGAATGCGCCATCGTTTTTCGATCCGGACATGAATTTGTACGTTTTAATCACTCTCCACGATTAAACGAGATCACCGATATTATATATAATTACACGGAAAACGAGCTAAGCTGTTCTATTTGACGACAAAATACATCAATTGGATTCGACATTCTTATTAAGTGAGCTGACGTCTCGCGGGCTTAAAGAGGGCTACGCCTACTTTTTAAATGAACTGCTCACGTGAATTTTCTGATGAATGGATGCGTTAGCTGACATCAACTTTCTCGCCGATTTTCGTCGTCGTAATTGACTTAGGCCGCGTGTAAGAGTACTCATTTCCGGAATATACTTATTGTTCACGAGCGTTGTCTTTTTATCCTAGTTTTTGTCATATTTTTGTCGGTGTGTGATTAGTTGCTGTTGATTACATGTCAGACTGAAATGATATCAACTTAATCTTGTGATCATATCTCACAAATTGAACGTAATTCTGTAAAATTGTTTTTAGATCAAAACTTACACTTCCTTGGAATGATTAACCATATATACTTTGTATTTCATTGTAATAATATTTTTCTTTATAGAAAATGTATAATGAATATTAGTAATTTAACTTTTGTTCAAATAAATGTTTCTCATTGTATGCTCAGTATGTAGGTTTATTTATATTTTATAATACAAAATATTTTCAGTTGTTTGTCAATTTTACTTGAATAACAATTTACAATGACGAGCCACGGGTTATCAAAAATTAGTAATGAAGAAAGAGAATCCAAATTTGGCTATGTATATGCTGTATCTGGTCCTGGTTAGTATTTGATATATATTTTTAAAAAATTTATTTATGCTTTTAATTTTAATACACATATTTATTTTCCTACAGTGGTCACAGCAGAGAAAATGTCAGGATCAGCTATGTATGAGTTGGTTAGGGTAGGATACTATGAATTAGTAGGAGAAATTATTCGTTTAGAAGGTGATATGGCCACTATTCAGGTATAATAAACTATTTAGATATATTTAAAAATTTTCCATATTATTTTTACAACGTTATTATATATCTACATTGATATTTTATTAAAGGTGTATGAAGAAACCAGTGGTGTAACTGTAGGTGATCCTGTCTTACGTACTGGAAAACCATTGTCTGTAGAACTTGGTCCTGGTATACTCGGCAATATTTTTGATGGTATTCAGAGACCATTGAAGGATATCAATGAGCTTACAAGCTCTATCTACATCCCAAAGGGTATTAATGTACCAGCATTATCAAGAAGCACTGTTTGGGAATTTAATCCATGTAATATAAAAAGTGGCAGCCATATTACTGGTGGAGATTTGTATGGTGTGGTTTATGAGAACACATTAGTTAAGCACAGGATGATTTTACCTTCAAAAAGTAAGGGAACTGTAACTTATGTTGCACCTGCTGGCAACTATACAGTATCTGTGAGTTATATGTTAATAAATGAGCAATTCAATTATTCTAATTACTTATCTGATATATATTTTTTACCTTACAGGATGTTATTTTGGAAACAGAATTTGATGGTGAAAAACATAAGTATACTATGCTTCAGGTATGCAAATAATTTTGTCTTTAATACTGATATATACATGCTAATATAATCTTGCATATGCAGGTATGGCCTGTACGTCAACCTCGTCCAGTTACTGAAAAATTACCAGCTAATCATCCTTTACTTACCGGTCAACGAGTCTTGGATTCACTTTTCCCGTAAGAATTTATTTAATTGCTTTATGCACTATTTATAATATTTATTAATAAAAAATTACAGATGCGTTCAAGGAGGCACTACAGCAATTCCAGGTGCTTTTGGTTGCGGTAAAACTGTAATTTCGCAAGCTTTATCGAAGTATTCAAACTCCGATGTTATTGTTTATGTCGGTTGTGGAGAACGTGGTAATGAAATGTCTGAAGTATTGCGTGACTTCCCCAAATTAACAGTGGAAATTGATGGAGTCACTGAGTCTATCATGAAACGTACAGCTTTGGTTGCTAATACGTCAAACATGCCTGTAGCTGCTCGTGAAGCATCCATTTACACAGGTAAATGTATTTCTATTAATAAGAGAACGATAGTACAAATTTGATGACAACGTATTTCAGTTTCCTATGTAAAATATTTCAGGCATTACTCTATCAGAGTATTTTAGAGATATGGGTTACAACGTATCTATGATGGCTGATTCAACATCTCGTTGGGCAGAAGCTCTTCGTGAAATTTCGGGTCGATTGGCTGAAATGCCTGCTGATTCCGGTTATCCGGCCTATCTTGGAGCTCGCTTAGCTAGTTTTTATGAACGTGCAGGAAGGTAAGTTCAATTTTCATTTAATATAGTGATATACGTATATATTAATTGATTATATTGTTAATGTTAAATATTGTTTGCAGAGTGAAATGTTTAGGTAATCCTGATCGTGAAGGTTCTGTCAGTATAGTAGGTGCTGTATCACCACCAGGTGGTGATTTCTCTGATCCTGTTACTAGTGCAACCCTGGGTATCGTACAGGTACTAATACAATTAATGTTTATTTTCTATCTACATAACTTATTTTTTTTATTTCTTTTTTACCCATATAATTTGCTTTTTTTGCCCATTTCTTAGGTATTCTGGGGTCTCGATAAGAAACTCGCACAACGAAAACACTTCCCATCCATTAATTGGCTTATTTCATACAGTAAATATCTTCGAGCTTTAGACGATTTCTACGATAAAAATTTTGCGGAGTTTGTTCCTTTGAGAACAAAAGTGAAGGAAATCTTGCAGGAGGAAGAAGATTTGTCAGAAATTGTACAGTTAGTCGGTAAAGCTTCTCTTGCTGAGACAGATAAAATTACTTTAGAAGTTGCAAAACTTCTAAAAGACGATTTCTTGCAACAAAACAGGTACGAATTATCTTTTTACCATGGTCATGTTAATGTTAATTAATATCATTGATGTTCATTTTTTATATTCTGTTATTACACAGTTATTCAGCATATGATCGTTTCTGTCCATTCTACAAAACTGTTGGAATGTTACGAAACATGATTGCATTCTATGATATGGCAAGGCATGCAGTTGAGTCTACGGCACAATCAGACAATAAAATAACGTGGAACGTTATTAGGGATAGCATGTATAATATTCTCTATCAGTTGAGTTCTATGAAATTCAAGGTAAGCATAGGTTAGGATGGTTTTATTTACATATTTTTAAAAAATGTATAAAAAATGTTTTATATTTTTTCTTCATTTTAGGATCCAGTGCAAGATGGTGAAGCAAAGATCAGAGCTGATTTTGATCAGTTACATGAAGATATTCAACAGGCATTTAGAAATTTAGAAGATTAATTATCAGAAACATTCATACAAACATAAGTTCTCTACGTTCAGGAACCTTATGCTGGTCATTTAAGGATGTCCTGGATCTACTAAAAAAAAATATATAGAACATTCGTAATCACGTATCGCACATTAAAATGTTATATTAGTTTTCAATAATTACAAGAAAATTGTATATATAAAAAGAGTTACAAATATAAAAGCTACAATAATTTTATGTGTATTAACCTAACATTTAAACAGAAAATTATACGTGATGGCTGAACCATTAAGGATATAGGACGTCCTTAAATGTATTTCCAGCTTCTATAAGTATTTATATATTAAGTGCTATAGCAAGCTACTTCAAATCCTTGAAATGAAGTTATATGTAATTAATTTAAATTGTTGGAAAAAAGATGAGATGCCTGGCGACTCAAGCTTCCGATTTTATTTGCTGTAAATGGAATTTAATCATGGAAGGATCAATGTAAAGAAACTGTCATATGTATGTAAAATGGGAGTAAATGCATCATAAGAAGCTTTCCATTCATCCATATATGTTGTTCTTTTAAAAAGAAAAAAGATAATCGTTCTGTATTTTGTTATATCATGGGATGAAATGGTAGCTTTTTACAAAGGAATGGAATTTCAATTAAAGAGTATTAAATATTGTATTATAATAGTATATTATGTAAATGTCGCTTTAAGTGACGAATGCAGACGTTACATAAAAGTAGATGTTATTTTAAACGTTGAAACCGTTGAAATATGGTCTGAAAGTTTAAAAAAAGGGTGTCAAAATGTTAGAACTGTTGAGGTGCAGGGTCTTTTATCGTTAAAAAGAAAGTATAAAGAAAAATGCATCGTAAACAGTGTTCCAGTAACTTCGACATTTCCATTGTACCATATGTAAAAAACAAATAAACATTATGCATAAAAAGGCCAAACATCATTCGAGATTATTAATGATTAAATAAAAATAACAATGTTTCGATAAATTTCATTTTAATAATAATATAATATAACAATAACCTTCGCGGTATGTACATCAACGATATATTACAAACCAGTACTTAATTTTGTCAAATATTCCGACACATTTTCATAGCGTCTAGAATCCTGGGTTGAAAAAAATATGTTTATTGCTATATGCGTACGTATATCCATATGTACACACACGTGTATGTATATGCATATATAAATATATATACACATCCATACGTGTGCGATTAATCTATTTTATATTCTCATTATTTAGATCATTTTTTGCTTTACGGAAATACCTACTCTACACTCATTAAAACATTATTAAAAATAAAAAATATTTAACGATCTCTGTAAAGATGCAGTCATCATATATGTATAATTTGCATCGTATTTTTCTTGTTTGTATTGCAACTGAATGTTCTTTCTGCTTCTTTTTTCAAATTAACTTTGGTTACATCGTTTGAAATTGCATATCCGAAAGTTCCAAATCAATGCTCAATATTCACAGCCTTGGCTCGCTCATCGTACACGAGGTAATTCAATCCAATGCATATGCATACATAAATATAAAATTCTTTCCTTCGTAGGTTCTATGAGGAATAGTCATAACTTCACCAGCATTCAATAATTAGCAAATATTAGTAAAATTATAATGATAGTTATGACCATACCATTAGGACCATGCAATATACTTCAAAGAACAGAATTTCAATATGACAAAATTTGATGTGGTTCCTATGAAACCAAAAGTTGTAAGAGTAAATAGAGTACTTCTTCTGACCATTGTATGATCAGATTGTATATCCTAATATTTACAAAAGAAGCATTGCATTACAAACTAATAATCTTTTAAGGACTCAAATGAACAACATCAACATTCGTTCCTGTGGAGGGTGACATTTGTGACCTGAGCTGAAGATTCTCACGTTTCAACTGTGCAACAACTTGTTTCAAAGCAGTTATTTCTTGCCGTAATTTTTCGTTATCGCGTAAACACTGACCCAATCCCTGATTGGCTGCTCTTAATTCCGTTATATATTCACAGGCCTTTGATAAAATTCCACCTTTGCTCTACAAAAGAAACTCATGGAAAAAATGCTACCATTAAATATTTCTATAGATGCAAATTCCATAAGTTCTATTTTAATACCTGAGTTTCATAATTTGCCTTTCCTTCACCACTGCCACTACCAGTACTGTTTGCACCTGCATTACACTCGGGAATAATTTTCCCCAATTTTGTAATCCAATTGTTTATTTTGTCTCTTCGTCGACGTTCGACTTCATTGTGAGTTGCTCTTCTTCTGTCATCTCTCTAAAGCATATATTACAAATAAAACAAAATTCAAAGAGCTTTAAGAAGTGAAGGAAAAATGTACCTTTTTCAAAACAGTAGTACAATTTCTTGGTGTTTCTATTTGTAATGTAGTGGTCCTAGGAACCAATGATCTAGATGGTTGCGTAGTAGTAAAAACATCATTAGCATTTCCAATGACATAAAACTGTCCATTCAAAGGAGATGTTAGGACTTGTACAGTATTATTTCCTGGTTGGGTAACTGGCAGTTCTATTTCATTGCCAGCAGTAGCACCATTTACTTGGACCACTCTATATGCAAGAGCTTCTTGGTAACGCATTCCGTCTTCCCCGACAGGTTCTCCTGTAATTGATTCATAATTCAAATTTTTACAAATTAATAACTAAGCTGCTTAGAAGCTACATGGATCAACTTCAAAAATTAAAAAGTAGAGAAAACTAATGACTTTAAACATATTTCTTTGAAATTTACTTTACAATCTGCGATAAATAAGCTTAATGAAATATTTAATATATTTTTATATATATCCAAGTTAAAAGAAAAAGCGCAATTGATCAATTTGACTTCCAATCGAATAAAACTAAATGGTTAACTTTTGAGATATAGACATTCTTGAATTTATGATAAATATTTATTTACCTTCGCAATCCACGATTTCCGCTTCCTCAATAACAATTCCCGTGCCCCCGTCATCCTTCGCGTTAACAGTGCTGTAAAACAAACATAAACACATTGAAGAATGGATATGTAACTTATCTATAGAATTACGTCTATGCCTATTACTTCCACGACCGTTGTCCTAAGTCTTGTAAGTGCGCACAGTGCACTACGTGATGACCTTGAGGAGACCTCGAGCGAAACAGGAGGGATAGGTGTTCGCATTATCAGCCAGTCGATATTTAACATAAACACTACCTGACATCCTGCTGTTCGAGATGCTGCTCCAAAATATCCATTTTTTTTCTACCAAAAACGTTTGAATTTGTCAAAATTCACGTGAGCTGGTCACGGGACACGGCAACGAGGTCATGTGGTGCACAAGATGGCGATTCCTGATTACAACGCCACCTTGCGCTACTCGATTTTATTAAAATTATCAATTTTGTCCAAACTATACCGATTATTGATAATTGAAATTCCTCAATAAGCACTGTACACGTGTAATCATTTTATAAATAATTGAGACTTCTAACGTAAATAAGATTTTCTTATCAAGAATGATGAATTCAAAAACTAAAGTTGAATAGTAAACAAAATTGTAAGATATTGTTCGATAAACATATGCAGAAAATAAAATTGAAAAACAGGGTGGTAGGTACATTTCTTTATTGAGTTTCTGTTTGTTAGATTGATTATTATAGCCAACATATGTATGAATAAATACTTAACCTATATACATCAAGGTTACGTAATTCATGGTTTCAAACAATATTTACTAGTAAAGAGAAAACGTTCCTCTCTGATACTAGTATTAATTGTGGTAGGGATGAACAAGTTCGTTATAGTTACATATTCGTAGTTTGATAAAATTAGAAGACATGTCTTTCCAATAATTAACAATGATATTTTATAATTATATATAAAAATATAATTACAATAATGTATAGATATTCGTTTTTCTTAAAATATTTAAAACAGTGCGTAATCACTTTCAAAATTTGCAAAATCAGCAAATTAAAATATGAAAACTTGAAATTTAATATTGAACTTAAAGAATTATATCAAGCAATTATATATCCAATTCCACTAATAAAATAAATTTAATCAGTAAAAACAAAATTTGGAAGCTTATTTATAGTTTGTTATATATGATATTATGAAATCTGTTATGATGAATATGAACAATAAATTCATTGAAAATTGTGATTAAAGTTAAGCTATGTCTATATGTATTATGTACAAAAATATGTATCATATTCCTAATAAAATATTAGGATAGAAGAATATAAAATGTAACAGAAGAATTAAATTTTAAATATATATATACATATGTATGTGTAGTTTGCATTTATGTAGAATTGAGAAATCGTTGATGGCATGTGGGCAACAAAGAATTTATTTATATTAAAAACATGAAAACAATGTAACCAGGTTTTTTATTCATCTAAATTTAGACGAAAGTACTTTCGTTTTACGTTTTTAGAACATATTTAAAAATTTGAAAGTCATTTCAAGGATCACTGTAAATACGAATAGCAGGAACTACAATGTATCCTGCAATAGTTTGATTGGTCAACGAAATACAGTTCATCATGGAGTACGTCGGTACGTACTTGGCGATTTTCGTGATTTTTATTAGCAATTTCCAAGCAATAAATATTTTTTTACATTTTTTTTGTATTTGTTATTAATTATTTTTAAATAAAGCAAATATCTACATCCCGGAAAAATCTTACCGTGATATGTTACAATCAGGCAATTGTATATGTTGGATTAATTTCTGTACAAACAGTCTTATATATTTTTGTTATAAATCTTGTATAAATCTAATTTGAAATTATTAAAAAGATATGAAATTTAACATTCATATATTGTTTCGATGAATTGCGTTTTCTCTGTTCTTTCTCTTAAATACGTGTCATTTTAAACATAACCTTGCCATTTATAAAATTTTTCCTTTTGTAGTTTATTTGATTGCTAAATTTTCATTGTTTTCTGTAATCTACTAATGGTTTATTAAAATCTTATTAATATAACTGCTTGTTTACTATTATAGTATCATATCATATTTGGCATAATAATGATAGTATTTGTATTTAAAAAATATTAAGTTACTTATATTTTATAGGTGCTGCAAAAAGTGAAAGCAACGACGACTCTTGTAACTCAACTCCTTGTGCTGAATTAGTATCAAAGGCAAATTCTAATGAAAATTTACTGGTAGAAAAAAAGGACTCAACAGTAAAACATCAGATTCAAGACATACAAACGATAGATAAAAATATTGCAACTACCTCGCATGATCCACCCCAAGAGAACATAGACTTTAAAGTGATTTATAATAAACAAAGGATTAATGTAAATTTTCCACTTGATGGCACAGTGGCAAAACTAAAAGCTCATCTTCAAAATATCATATCTGTGCCACAATCTATGCAGAAAGTTATGATTAAAGGACTAGCCAAAAATGACCAAACATTAAGAAGTTTGGGTGTTACGAAAGGTAACTTTTATAATATCATATAATATTCCCTTTTGTTTGCACTGATTTTTATCAGATATTTATTATATATTAATTATACTTAATCATACTTAATTATACTTGTAAGGTGCCAAAGTCATGGTAGTAGGGTCAAAACTAGATGATGTATTAGCCATTTCACTTCCAACAAAACAAGATTTGGCAGATGAAGCTGCTTCCACTACAAATAAAGAACCTTTATCTCAACAAAAAGTGCATAGGAAAGTATTAGATAAAGGTATGCCTGATGATGTGATGCCTGGTATATTAGATAGTAAGGTATGTCATACACTTTAATTAAAGTAATAATTTTTATTAAATATCGTGTACTTTTATTTAATTGTTTTAACTTTTAGGAACCTCTACCAGAATTTCCATTGGCTGGCATGTTAAATAAATCTGGTGGTAAAGTTAGATTAACATTTAAATTGGAGCAAGATCAGCTTTGGATTGGTACAAAAGAAAGAACAGATAAAATACCTATGAATTCCATAAAAGGTGTACACAGTGAACCAATACATGATCATCCGGAATATCATATTATGGTTTGTATTTTAACATAAAATTGGCATACTCTGACATAATTAAAATTTTTTTATTTTTTCAATTTTTCACAAAGGAAGTGTTATTACATTAATATAATATGAACCATATGATTTATACAAACATTTTTTAAAATTGTAGGCTATACAATTAGGCACAACAGAAGCTTCGAGATACTGGATATATTGGGTTCCTGCACAATACATATCCGCTATAAAAGATGCTATTCTTGGCAAGTGGTGCTACTTCTGATCGAACATTGATGGAAATTTCGGTCTCTTCAAAAACAAAGTGTAATCAGGTGTAAGCATTGATACAAACACGACTGTACTAGTCACACATTTTTAACAGTAAGTAATAACTTATTTTGCGTTGGATAATAACTGATATGTTCTAATAAAAGTATTCTTTCTTTCTGTTAAGGAAATTTTCTTACATAATTTTTAATTTTGTTAAAAATGATAAAGATATTTTATAAAGATTAATACATTTTACGAATTTATAATCACCATTTCTGGTAGCAAAAAGAAATGTTTATACGACATTGCGATTTCTGGATTATTGAAATTTTTTAATATATTGAAGTAATGCTAACTGTAATCTTAATTTCTCTGAATTATATCGTATATAAGATTTGTAAATATCATAAGTTTTTTAACTGTTAGGAAAATACGTTATATTAAAAAGAAACATTTTATTACCTTAGGTAAAAGAATTGTCATTTAAATGAACAGATTAAAGAATTTTAACTTTTCTGTTTATTTAAATAGAAATGCTTGGATCTTTAAAATAAAAGTGAAATGTTTGTAAAATTACATTTATAGGAGGAAGTGAAGAAAGAAGTTATGATGTTGCATTTACAATCTTTTGAAGTTCGTCGAGAAATAATTCAACTTTTTACTACATTTAATGATATTAAATAATAAATTAAAATAATTTAGATACTCAAAAACGAATTGTTTCAAATCTATTTTTATAGTTACAATTTATGTTCAGTATCGAAACTGATTTTATAAATGTTAAGTTCCAAAACAAATTTGTCGCAGATTAATTTGATTCGATTAAAAAAAAAAGGAACAAGAAGGTACGAATTATAAATGAAATTCAAGTTGCAATAAGCTAAGTTATTATCAAGAAATATAGTCCGCATTTTATAAAGATGGAAAAAATGCAATTTTCGGTACGATGTTACTGTTCGATTACTAAACAACGAATTTGTCAAAATACATTTGCACGCGTCTTGATATTGGCCTATATGTAAAACAAAAATTTGTCCAGGGGAGTTAAGAGCCGTCTCAAAATTTCGCTACGCATTAGAGTTCAAGTGGACTGTATATCTCGACGAGCATTATTAAGACGAGCATTAAATTATTATGTAACGTTAGTATTATAAACTGCTGTAAATTAGGTTTTATACTGTACAACATGTACACATCTGAAAGAACGAAAACCCGGGAAAACGACAAATCAAACTTGTATTTACCGTAATATCTACATGGAATTCATAACTATTTGCACATTCGAAAAACTATTTCAATGTCCATTTAAAACAAGACTTGTACATCATGTTGTGTGATTTAATAAAAATAAACAATTTTAAATCTTCTCAAACGTGATTTTCTTTCATTTATTTTTTATTTGTAAATTATATTGAATATAAATATAATAAATATTTGTTACTAACTCACGTAAACTATTCTTATAAATAAAGTATAATGAAGTAATTTTTAAGTTTTGGATCGGACTCGGGCTTCTTACCCGCATAATTGCGAGAAATCTAGATTCCCTTACGTTTGTTCGTTATGAACAGGAAACTCCTTATTATGGTTTTAAATTACTTGAGGCTAAGCAAGCTGTGTTGCAAGGTTTACTCTGTTTGAAGTAAGGAAAGAAAAGAATTATTAGAATTCTGCACGAATCAGAAATTAATTATAATTTCGCAATTGATATAAACCTTCACATTTCGGTGAAATGTATGTTTGTAAGTGGTTCAAGGTTGAATACAGTGCTTGTATGCGTGTATATGTCAAGGCAATACATATGATGATATAACATAGTTCGTGGAAATCTCTGCTTCTACAATTTAAATCGACGTCATTTTGATGTTTCTTCCGTGACTGTCATTTTTACACATAGTGTAAATAATGAAACACCACGTTAACTCGTTACTATTAATGGTTATATGATTCTAACCAACATGTAATAAGCGTTTTCTATACAATCAAACAATGCTTTCTCTGTGACAGAAAATCTATGATCTGATGAATGAAGTGTGATCATTAATTAAGCAAAGTGTCAAAAATAAGAAATAATTTTTAAAGAAATGCGCAGAAAAATGATAAATTCTATTGTACATTTATTGTTAATGACATAATTAATGTTGTCATTAATTTGAAATATAAGTAACCAGAAGATAAGTGGAATATATATTATCTCCTAAGTAGATTATATACATAAAAATGATATCCAATATCAATGGTTACTTAAATTTATATTGAATCCTGAACACTTGCCCTATTAGTAATGGAACGGAGTGATAATATTTTAGAAGATATAGAAGAAGCATTTTTAGCTTTAACAGAGAGCTTCCTGGAACAAGGTGCTTCGTTAGTAGATCTTAAGTCTGCTAGTTTAGAAAATAACATAAAAAATAAAAGGAACCATATCTCACATTACTTGTGTTCTAAAAAGGTTCTTCTTGCCTTATTTACACCAATCTTTTGTAGCATACTTTTCAAATATTTATATTTTGATATAATCAGAAGCATTCGTGAAACTAGATGCTTAATACCAAATAATTATTTCATTTGGGAATTTACAAGGCCGATATCAAATTGTGATTATTGTCGGGATGTTACTTCAGCACTGATCTTGCCAAATTTAACAAGAGAAGAATTCAAACAATATGCCTATTCTTCTAGACCTATGGTGATAAAATATGCTGCAAGTCATTGGCCAGCTTCAAAGGTATTTAGCTGGAAATTCTTCAAAGATTTATATGAGAATATTGATGGTGCTTATGATTCGGTAGATGAATGTCAGTTCTTGCATTTCAAAAGTAATCTCACCAATTTACGTGATGTTTTTGCAATGACTGAAGAAAGAGCTATGCAACATAATGGTAAAGATCCTTGGTATGTTGGTTGGAAAAATTGTCACCTTCAGATTTTGGATATTATGAAACGGTACTACAATCTACCTCATTTTTTGCCAGAGGATGCGGAGGTTCCTTATTCCAATTATGTCTTTTTAGGATATGAAGAAGGTGCTATTATGCATGTACGTATAATCGTAATAATATATGCACACTTATTTTTAATTATTTTTAGTTAATCACAGGTTTTATTTTGTTTACAGCTAGATTATATTTCGCGTCTAATGTGGCAAGGGCAAATTATAGGCAATAAAACGTGGAGCGTTGCTCCAACTCCGGAATGTGATACTGTTTGTACGCGTTTTAATTTTACTGTTTATGCTGGAGATATTGTTTTGTTAGATACAAGAATTTGGTATCATAGCACTTATGTGAAAGGAGGAAACTTTAGCTTGACAGTCACTTCAGAGTACGGATAGACCTTTATGTATATTGCAAAATTGTATTTGATCAATTTTACAGACTACAGATAGGATTCTATAGAGTTCAAAGTTTTTATATTATAGAATTGAAAGATCCAAAATGTTTTGCCTTGTTAAATTATTGCATTATATTGATGCTTAATTAAATATACATAAAGTTTTTATATGCACAAAAACTTTAATATTATAGGACATGCTATTAATGAGTAGCATTACGTTATTTATGAAATTTTTATATAGTAAAATTTTTGGAGGTGCCATTTTTAATAAAAGATATATATATTTACTAATGCATAGATTAGAATGTATAGAAGATTAAATTTTGCAATATTTTAGATTGCCTATTTATTATAATTATTATGTATCGAGTTATATACAATTTCTGAATATTTATTGGTTTTGCCATAGTTAAAAACTAGTGGAAATAAGAATTAACGAATTTTTTGGATACTATTAGCACAAATGAAAAAACAATTTATACTGCAATGTAACTGGCCATTATATGTTTGAATATTATTTCTGTATTCGTATATGTGAATTTTTATACATGTATATGCATTTAAAAATGCATGTAGTACAAGCTATTACAGAACATTTTACTTCCAATAAAGAGATACATACAGTTAAACACGCTTTGACTAATGAAATTTCGTGTAAATTTAATGCACAAACTTTACTGAAGGCGATCAATTGTTATTTATTTTATATTTAATTATATATATGTATGTATATGTACAAATATATTCAACCTATAATTTTTAATAAAATATATGAATATAGATAAAGTATTTCAATGTGATTTTTCCTGTATACTCATATATAGCAACTTTTATTTTATATATTCATTTAATTGCATAAAACACAACGCGATAGAACTTTTTTTTATAAATCGTTTATACAGTTTGACATTGCAAGTATAAATACTTGCATACTTTGAAGCATAAAAGTACAATATATTGTGTTATATTTAAAAATTGTGGATAGCATAGGAAAGATAGAAATATTGTTTCATTTAATTACACACACCAAAACGACATATATCAGAACCTAAAGTGGAATGCATATACCTGTTGCTATGCAATACAGCATATCATACATATAATACTAATTGAACAATGTGCTGATGTTACATCATCATTTTCAGACTTCAAGGTTGTATTTCTACTGATCCTTTTTCTCTGTTGCCTGTTGAAAACTTGGTGGACTTTCCTAAGATATATACAAAGGAAAATTTATTTGTAGTATTAATTTTTGATTCCCAGATAATATTTTAAGATTATGTAATAAATGTCCTACTTACATAGTATGCAGGAGGTGGAACATAGGCGCACTGCGGTCTGTTTGGATCATAATATGCACTTTGAGCAGCTTCTGCTGCTTTTGCATCTGTAAATGATAAAAGGAATAAAACACTGATGTAACAAAAACATTATATTGTTATCCGAAAATATGTTTAAATTTATGAAAAGTCACATACATTTGTACACATTTGAAGTAGTAAATTTAAATTGATCTGGCATTTTTGATTTTTATAAAAAATATTGAGACAGATTAATTTTTTAAATATATATTTTGTAGTTTGATCTTTCTAAGATTTTAAGAATTTTATTTATTTTATAGCAGTATTGATGAGTTTTATCATGTAAATAAAATCATAAAGCAAATCACTATCAATATTTTCACATGGATCTTGAAATAGTCTGTTTAAAAAATTAATAAAGTAACACAATTTTTCAAATAGTAATAGAGTAGCAATATTTTGTGAAAGGACACTTTGGTTGAATGAGTCATTGATTATGCCAAAAATCTATGTTCTTCTTAGTACTATTTGAACGAAAAAGAAACAAAATTAACAATTGATATACTGTTTTGATAATTTACACTAACAAATAAACAAATAAAAAATAATTAACGAGCCATAATAACAGTCGCGTATTTTTGAACTATCTCTGACAACTATGTGATAATAACTGAGCATAGTGAAAGTCAACCTTACTGCAGGTCAACCAAACCTGTTGTGCAATGATGTTGCATAATATTTAATACTTAAAGCTTTTCAAATGAAATAAAACCTATGGTATTATTGCTATTATTGTTTTGACGAACGAAATATATACGATTTTTATAATGGAGCAATATTTCAAATTGGTGGGTTTAAATAAAAACAGCAAGTTATATTTGGCTAAATTTTAATAACATAATATGTTCTTGTATTATAATGATCATCACAAAGCTATATATGATCGAAGCAGCAAAAATATAATACTTTAATATACAATAATAATTGATAAAAAAACAAATATTTAAAAATAATTTGATACTCACTGTTATGTGTATGTATTATATCATATGATCCTCATGTCATAAAGAATAGTATAAGATACAAGTTCATTCATATGTGCCTTCTTTGGACTTTTAACATACTAATTGATATCTTTTTATCTTTCATTTATTATAATTTATTTTAGAGATTTTCGAAAATTGGGCTATTATTCAGTTAAAGTATGATACAAACATGCATACACAAAACATGTAGCCCCATATGTTTAATAATTAGTAATTAGGTGGGTATGGATTGTAAGGATTTTGTTGTGGGTAATAGCCAGACTGTGTATAATTATTACCTTGAGAATATGGAATATATGGTGGAGGATTTTGTGGATAACTGTTATATGCTGGCTGTCCATAGTTTGGATACGCACCTGCTTGGGACATTGGTTGGGCATTATAACTTGGATTAGCCCACCCAGGTGCTCCATTTTGTTGAGGTGGTGTCCAATTAGTTTGTTGACTGGAAGTGCCCCATGCACCTTGTTGCGGTGCATTTGCATATCCTTGATAAGGTGTATTTATACCAGGGTACGGAGGTGGCATATCCGTCATATATACACTGTTTGCTATACAATATAAATTTACATTCCTTATGTATATTCCTTTGTGTATAAAACATTAAAATTGTGCTAATTGTAAGAAAACTAATAAGGTCTTTATTACATTGAAAAAATCTTAGAGAAAAATAGATGTTTAACCTGGTGGAGTATGTGAAAATGCTTCATTTTGTGGAAGCCACCCATAATAGCCAGTCTGTGTTGCTTGGTA
This sequence comes from Bombus confusus, assembly GCA_014737475.1. Classification (NCBI taxonomy): domain Eukaryota; kingdom Metazoa; phylum Arthropoda; class Insecta; order Hymenoptera; family Apidae; genus Bombus; species Bombus confusus. Next base: position 3,804,869 of record JACXIV010000041.1, read on the forward strand.
AGCAGGTGGTGGAGCTGCATACCAATTTGATGTTGGCGGCTGGTATGGTGGTGGAGCATCATTTACAGGTCCATTACGCTGAGCTACAAATAGGTAAAAACAATTATATACAAAGCATCGTAATGTTCACAGATAGACAATAAGAGAGAATTATTAAAGTTTATACCTGCTAAGATAACTAATTATAACGAACTTACCCATTGCTGCTGCTCTTAACATAGCTTGACCAAATTCTATTGCACCACCACTTTTGAAATGCAATTTGAACTTGCATTCTCCAATCCAATTGCCATTTGGTTGAGCACGACATTTACCTTTGATGTAATTAGCGCCAAATATTGGCTGTTCTATTTCAACATCACATAGTGTTATAAAAGGAAAGCTAAATGACTGCATCCTTTCTTTGTGATCTTTGGCATTAAAAATCATTCGATGGGTGGTCAGGTATAATCTACCATATTTGGTACCAGCAAATTCCACTTGCTCTGGTCCATGGAATTCCATTGTGACATTGTCACAAAATAATAATATGCTAAATAAATAAAGATTTTATTTGTTTATATCGTACTTACTACAATATAGAAAAAACTGAAATGACGACGATTTTTATTAATTCTAATAATTTTACTGCAAAAATTTGATATATCTTTGATGTAGTAATCATTATTCAGAGAAACGATTATTGATAAAAAGGAAGTTACATTCGGAAGGCCACGACGATAACTACGTTGTAAAAACGTCATAAGCAAGAACATGTGAAACAACGATTACATTATCAAAAGTTGCTAATATATTTTATAACTTACTATTCTCCGGCGTGTATTAGAACGCCCCCATTAGCGTGCGCTGTATTTAACGACATACTTTTTTAACGTCTTTTCCAATATTGTTGAAATTTCCAGCGACGATCTTCCTTCATCAGCTGATTCATAAATGATAAGTATGGCGCAGTGCGCACGCGCACTTATCTTAATATAACATATATATACACAATACGTATATGGTGAACTTGTATTTCACATAAATGCGTAACCATCTTTCTCAATTAAAATATTTTTGATGATATTGTTCAAAGTACTTTACTAACTGCTAAAAATTTAAACATGCATAAAGTATTACACATATATGTGCAAATCTATACTAAAATATGATTGTAACAAACTAATGCAGCACTTTAGCGCTAAAGCAGAATTGAAACGCGTATACATTTTCGTATATATGTCTCGAGGATATACTTCATTTACAATTTATGTTTACTTTAGAAACTAATATGAAAAATAAGGGGAACCATATCTTACGATACTTGTGTTTTGAAACGATTTTTGCCTTATTTAAACCGATATTTTGTATCTATTCATATCTATTCAGACTCAGAAGCATTCGTGAAACTAAATGATTAATACCAAATAATTATTTCATATGGGAGTTTACAAGGTCGATAGCTGGAAATTCTCCAAAGATTTATATGAGAATCGAGTTGAAACATCATCACGATTTAACCCAAAATGTTGAAATGAAAGAAGTTTAAATTCTAATATTCAAATTTCGCGGGAACACGGGCAGGAGAGACGCAAGTGCGCACGCAGAAATCAATGCCGCAAATTTTCAAAGCATGCGCCAGTGCACGAAGACAATCACGTCTGTACTACGCGTAAAGAAATAAATAAGGCAGTGATCAGGTGCAATTAACCGATTGGCAGGAAGTGCGTGGTGTAGCGGAATCAGTCGGTTCTTTTTGAGTAAAAGCCGCCCAGTTGAAACTCTTCCGAAAACAATGAGATCATAAAACAGTTCAACGGCTAATTGATTACTGTTTTTTTCATTCTTAATACGCGTCGATCACGGCAGACATGGATGAAAACTTGAGCCGGGGCTACGTGCAGTTAGGCAAAGCGAGGGGCATGAATGAATTCAAATTTTCCAATGGATTCACTCATCTGTCACCGCCTGTTGACAAATGCAACTTCATCTACTTCGCCCTTATACTTGGCGGCATAGGATTCCTCTTGCCGTACAACAGGTCACGCCGTAATCAGACACTATATTCCTCCGGCAATTTAATGTCAAAGACCTCTGTACCTTTAATTTACGCTTTTTTCTTGGAAGTAAAATCGAACTTGTGGTATACGTTTGTGCATGCTCATGTCGAACATCAAAACTATGTATACCTTATGTTTTGATATACTGTGGACCCTTGCATAACGCTGATTCCTATCATACGATGACAGTACTCATAAAGCGCGATAAGCCGTATATTGAACTTTTTTTTTTTTGCAACGAAGAATTTTTCTTTAACAGATTTTATGTACTTCATTTTCATAGCATCAAATTTGTGTTGTCATATGAAAGTGTTACGATGATACGAAAATGTAATGTACTTGGATCTGTTTAATTGGTTTGTAAATGCTATGATAAATACAATGTTATGCCAATACTTTTTGCAGCCACCGTATTTATATATAGGGAAGCTAACAGTTATAAAGGATGTAAAAATTTATTTCTTATCCTCGAACCGGTATTATAGTTGATATCAAATAAAGGTTCGTATAAGGCGGAATATTGCATAGGGATCCACTGTACTTTTAATAGTGATTCTAGATCGTAAATGCTTGTTGAAAATCGACCAACGATCTCAGGGATAGTCATATGAGAATATTGCATGGCTATACTTAGTAGTAGATTGTTAGTAAAAAATATGTCTAATAAAAAATATTAATTAGCTGAGTTTATTGTTCATGGAACGTAACGTCGATGTGTCTGTTTCTTACAGTTTCATCATAGCGGTGGACTTCTTTCAAGCGAGATATCCCGGAACTACTGTAATATTCGATATGTCAGTTGTCTACATTATCATGGCCTTTTTCGCGGTTTTTGCAAATAATATTTTGATCGAAACATTGTCCCTAAACACACGGATAACATTTGGTAAGAATTAACAACCAGTGTAAAAATTTTTCTATTCAGAACATAAAAAAACATTTTGTATAAAAATATGCTATTATTTAATACACTAATCTGAATCGTAGGATATCTGGTAGCCTTCGTTACCTTAAATTTTGTTGTGATTTCCGAGATCTGGTGGGAGCCTTTTAACGTGGCTACTTCTTACACCATTAATTTAGTCGTCGTTGCAATAGTATCGCTGGGCTGTACCGGTAAAGAATGCTTTGTGTCATGAATCCCATAAAAATTCATATTTTATATTAAAATTACTATTTTTTAATTAGTTCAACAATCGAGCTTTTACGGATACACTTCCATGCTTCCCAGTCGATACACGCAGGCGGTGATGATTGGAGAAAGTGAGAAATAAACAAATAATTGTTTTATTTAAAGTATCGAATTGACGAAGTATTAAAAAAAAAAAACATGTATTTTTCTGTAGGCATTGCTGGTCTTTGGGTATCAATCAATCGAATATTAACAAAGTCTTTGCTTGACGATGAACGTAGCAACACATCCATGTTTTTCGTTTTGTCGAATAGCACGATTCTAATGTGCTTCTTACTGAACCAAAAAGTTCGCAAGACTGATTTCGTGCAGTTTTATATAACATTATGTCAAGAAAGAAATCGAATTACATTAGAACCGACGGAAGATGTTGGTTTGGTACGTATCAATTATTATTAAGCAACAATTTTAATTAAATAATGTTAAATATCTTGCTAATAGATGGATCCATTGGATCAGGTTGGAGACCCTTCGAAAGGACAGTATGGGGTTTTAAAAATTCAGACTAGTCCTTTAGGAAATGAATCTGCAAATGGAAACACTGAGCTAAATGGTAAAAATTACAATTTATTTCTAGTGCGTTGAATAACATTTATTCGTGATAATAAATCAATAATTTTTATTTTTAGGGACAAATCAGTATTCGCCATTCTCATTCAGTAATCCAGTATATGAACCTGGTGCGCCATCAGGAAATCCTCCTGGTAGCGCTGGTCCTACATACAAAGTTGAAGATGTAGTTGTTATGAGAGGAACGTATGGAACTCAAACTAGTAAACCGTGGCCTGAAATCAAAAGTACCATATTCTTTAACTCTAAATTTTTATCATACCATATAATTAATTTTTCTTCACGAAAAACTAACGTACATGATATTTTTTAAGAGGGTTTTCTTGCCAGACTCGAAGTGGCAAAGATAATATGCCCATATATGGCTAGTATTGGTCTAGCATATTTTGTAACACTTTGCTTATACCCTGGAATAATGTCAGAAATTATTTCTTGCGAGCTTGGATCATGGATGCCGGTGATCTTGATGACAGCGTTTAATGCTTCTGATGTATTGGGCAAGGTATAAAGAATTTTAATGTCTCGAATATACATTCGCTGAATATACATTCACTTAAAATTTAACAGTTGCGTGCATATGGATATCTTGTTATTTAATATTTCAGATACTTGCTTTGATTCCTTACAATTGGAAACGTACCCAGTTACTATTATTTGCGAGTGTTCGAGTTATATTGATTCCTTTATTCCTACTTTGTGCATTACCTAGAAGTACTCCAATATTTTCTGGACTGGCATATCCATTTGTACTTTCTTGTTTGCTTGGCATGACAAATGGCATCGTTGGGTCGGTACCGATGATGCAGGCACCTACCAAAGTACCGGAGGGACATCGTGAATTAGCAGGTATTACATACTATACGTATATTTAAATTTTCATTTACGATGATAACTCATTTCTTATAACGTTACTTTATCTTTTTAGGAAATATTATGACTTTGTCATACACTACAGGTTTGACAGTAGGCTCGCTATTCGCATACATACTGGATACTCGTTTCGAGCTACCAGTCCAGTCGAAAGATGTATGCTCTAAGGCATTAAATCCATCAGTAATGCCATTTAATAATACAACACCAAGCATTTTATCAACTGTTATGTCTTCCGCATTACCCACGTTAGAAAATGTTACACCAAAGGTAAAAACTACTGTAACTGTCTTGTCAACTATTTTAACATCCACTTTGATGTCTACTAATACTACCGTTAGTACATTAACTACTGGTGTGATGGAAGCATCCACGACCATAGCTCCGAAGATGTTTGTTAACGTTACCGCTTCAGTTAATAATGCAATTTTACAACACTAGGACACGCACGTTTGTGTGCTGTGTTGAATCTGGTGCTTTGTCTAAATAATTTTATTCAAATAATTCATTACGATGTAGAACCTTATTTATTGATTTGTAGATTATAATCATTTCTTCGTTTAAATTATCTCAGTTTTTTCCGTACCAAAAACATACCGATAAATTTGTAAAATGTTAAAGAGATTTTGATTCCACAGAACGGTAGTTAAAATCGCCAGATTGAACACACACACAAAAATTCGAGTTCTCGATCCTTATGATTTCGTAAATATTGCAGTAATTATTTAATCGAGTTTTTACCGGAATTTATTAACGAGTAAAAGATATTTTTAACGAAAAAAGTGATCAGGAGTCAATAAAACAAACACGTCGAATAAATACTTCTTTTTAACTCCTGTAGAATAATTAAGCCAGAAAGAAAAGCTTTAAAAGTCTTCTTCGATGATATTATTGTGTCTTTTATATCATTGTGGCTAATTTTATAGCCGTCTACTTATTAAATTTTATTGTTAAACGCAAAAAGAAGATTAAAATATATAGCTGTAAAATTTGTTGCACGTGAGAAGGAGAGCAAAAGATTTTTTTAATCCTTAAATAATATGATGACGAATAATTGTAACTCGACAGAGACAATCCTAATGCGTTAACTCATAGTGTTCCTTTATTTACTTAGACAATTTTAAGAAGTAAGAAAATAATATTTCTTCTAAAGTTTCTGTCTAGATAAAAAAGAAGGATCTGCTTCTAAAAATCGTATTTGACTTCGTATCATTTAAGGATTAAATCATATCCTTCGATGACTTGTTTTTTAATTTGAAACTTGTTAACATTATGTTAATCCTAGAACTGTCCGGAACGACACGAAAAAGAAGGAAATTATATCCAAACGAAATTCAAAGTCCTTCCTGGTAGTTCTGAGCACTGCACTTGTTAGATCAATGGTTGAGACGTAGCAAATTTACGCGATCTAGTTATCGTGCAGGTATATTCTCTAAGAGATTGTTATATGTCTGCGTGAATAGTTGATAATTATAAATGTAAGATACATATACTTACAACATACTTCCGTATGAAACGAAGAAAACGATGAAAAAAGAAGAAAAGAAGAAAAGCATGTGTTTTTTTCGAGCGCGTAGTTTTTTACCTAAGTTAATACGCCCAGAAACATATCCATATTGTTGCGTTTAAAAAGGTTTATAATCAAATATTTTCGATCTTTGTAGCCACCGAATGAAATTTACACACTGGATAGATACACTCTGCAAAACATCATATTTTCACGCGTTGTCATATAGAAGTTAAACGTATAATTAAAAAAAGAGAAGGAAGGATAGATTCTTTACTAGAATTCTTTTCTCTATTTCTTTCTACACGTTTGTTTTATATTAAATCACATAATGAAGCTCATCCAAGCTCGTGAATTAAATGGACTTAACCGACGATTTAAAGCTCGGAAGCATTTTTACGAACGTTCCGATGATGGATTACACTTCAAAGTATAAAAAATTACATCTTAATAGATAAATGTATATGCGTAATATTCACCAAATGTACCACCCATCCAAACAGCTTACAGTTGTATTTCATATATTCAAAATATATCTAGAGATCGTTTAGAGATGAAGCATACACACACACACACACACACACACACACGCAACACACGAACCCTGGATTACACGTAAAACATACACACGTAAGAATTGTCTATACATAACCATACACACGCAAATTCGAGGTAATGCAAATTAATCATATCAATCTTCGATTCGTATCATCGATTCTATCACAATTTCTCTTGTACGATGGTTTGTTTTATCCGATCGCAAGGATGCACAAAACGTCGACACCTTTTCCAAACTCAGTGTGGAGTAAGATTGTTAAGATTCGCGGAGAACCGACAAGTCGTTACGTACATGTCATGTGTATATCTTTACTCTCAACATATCGAGATATGGAGTGGGGTTTTGGAAATTTATCAAATAGGAAAATTTGAGAAAAGTGTTGGGGGATCTTCAGTAACAGGGAAAAAACGAAAACACGGCACGTTCCTTTCTGAGATATTTTTTTATGAGATGAATTCCAGTTTTACAATCGCATCGTAGGCGAGAAAAGATATTTTAGTGGTTCGTTAAGCGACTACGGTATATTTTTTATTGCCCTTTCATTAGTATCGTAAACTTGCAATATAAGTTCCATGATATATCTTTTAAAAACTATATCGGAGAAAAGAAATGAGAAGGGAAAAAATGTACGTGGGAGAAAGATACTCGAAAGGTCGAACGTAATTAGGGGAATTTATACGAGGATTACTAAAAAAAATCGTAATAGAATTATGAAATGAGTGATGAGGTATGATTATGAGTGTACAGTATAAGAATGCTTCTTTAAACGACTGTGTGTAGAAAATACGGAAAGTCCTTTTGTTTGATAATCATATTTTTCATTAAAATGTAACTATCCGTATGTCAGATACGACATGGAGTAATATTTCGTACAGCCTTTAATATATATGTACTCGTTAAAAGAGTACGTATATAAAGAAGGGCAGATGTGATCAATTTTTACATTAGTCTTCTACGTATCAGAAGTTACTCCACATCGTAATTAATAACATGTACAAATAATAAATATGTATATATATATATATATATTATATTCTTTAATATATCTTATCCAAGTATAATACTCTTTACGAATCAAACATTACACTCTTGACCACTATCATTAATCGATACTGTCTCTTATATTAGTTTCCTTTACATCAATTAATTGATCTCGTTTTTTTTCTTTCCTTTACTAAAAAAAGAAGGGGACAAATTAATGTACTGAATTCTATACGTATTATCAAAATACTGTCACTTAACCGGTAATAATATTCGCAATAATATTTGTTAACAAATTTAAGTGACGCAAATCTCATTTTTCTTTTCAGATTTTCCCTACCTATTACAATAAACTAAGGCTGGTTCGTTAGATATTAACCAAGTCAGTTTAAGAGTATGATCACTAGAGCAGCTTAAAAAATAATTAATCAGCAAAGTGATTATGCTCTTAAAGATCTCTCAAACCTTTATGTTTCGTTTACAGTGGAATGAAATGATAAACGCCATTCTATCACAGTTAAATAAATTGAATACGCTAAGTTAAATGTACGCATAGTTTTCAAGCAATCATTTGAGATACTTAGCAGCCCAGTCTGTTCGACCATGAAGACTTCCACTGCCTTTTGTGTTCAGCACAGTTCCGTATGCGATTGGTTGATGTGTTCCTTTATTTGTATTTTCTGTTGAACCCATAATTGTTAATAGTAATAAATTAATATTAAGAAATTCAATAATCAACGTTGAAAGTATCTGACTAAATGCAGAAAAAATATTTGTCTTACAAAAATGGATAAAATTAAGAATACTTACTGATATTCTGTGTACCATAAACGCTGGGATAAGGCAACCTCAAAGTTTGATCGGTGAGGTATCGATTTCGTGGAATGTAATATTGTCTCGTCTGATTCTCGACAGAGTTCTTAGGTACCCAGAAGGAATCGGTGAATTCTTCGTACTTCTCCATCGGTTGACCAACCAGGTTCCGTATTAATCTAGGCCTGTTCGGGTCGGAGTCACCGTTTCTTCAAAAACGAAAAAGAAAGCGAAAAACCATTAGACGAAACCTCGGTTAAAATAAATCGATTAAAAACTTGAATCTTAGGAATTCATCGATTTAATTTATTGAACATCTTTTGATTTACAATGGAAGGCGGATAGTATACAAGGTATAAAAAAAGAAAATACAGTCTGAGAAAAGGATTCTCGAAAATCAGTCATGTCCATTAAACAGTACCTAATTACGAGTAAGTAAAAGAAATAATCTCAAAAGAAATATCCTATCGGGTCCAGACGCGTGAAACATTTGCAAAGCTCGTTTTCCCAGATTATACAATACAGCAACGTACATCCCAGTATTGTCAGCGAGCAAGGGATCAGGATTTGCTTTAGTAGATCTCGAAACATTCGATACCTGGACGCTAAATTCGCACTTTGACCCGCGACGTATCGAGCCACGGCGATGTAATGTTGCTTCCCCGATGCTTTTCGACCATTCTTCAGGTTTGATGGCTGCAATTGATTCCAATTGATGGTCGATGGCTCGTTCCAAGCTGGCAGCACCCAGTTCCCGTTGCTCTGCCGCGTATTCTCTGGCAAATAATTGGCATTCCAATTGGCACGGTTCTCTTTGTACAGTCGTTCTGGGACTAGCTTTGCGTTCACGTTCTCGGGAACGATCTTGCTACTGACGTGGACAATTCAAGGATTAGATTTTATATAGAGTTGTATCGCTGTGCGCAGGGGGGATTCCTACTTAATAGGCAGCTTTTCGATTTAGGAAATTCGAGCAACGCACCCCAAGAGCTCGGCAAACTCGTCCTCGTCCAACTTTTGGGGATTGTTTTCGCGCATGTAACTATTATGGTTCAACAACGGTAGTATCGTTTGCTGTTGCTGCTGCTGCATCATATTCTCTTGTGCTCTGTAATTAAGTGCAAGCTCGTTTGATATTTTTAAACGTCGATTTCTTAGCTCTTAGCATATGAAGTTAGAACTATCGATATCCTTTATCAAAACTTGACGCAGGTTTTCTCAGCATCATGTTAATTATTTCGTATCATAACTATAACTCACAGCTATAACGCACTTGATGCTCGTCACTTCATTTATTGGAAGAAACAAATACATAAAGTGAGGTAAGAGGAAGATTCTATGGCTCAGGATAAAACGGAAATCGAGAATAGCAAAATTGCATCGGACGCTTCGTTTTTCGGAAAATCCAATTTAAAAAGTTGTTTTCTTCTCTGTTTGTTTTCACTTATCGAAATTAAATTTTGATATAGAGAAGGATATTGGAAAATCGCTGGCGATGTGTTCTTGGCATTTATCAATTCAAGGCAAATTCGATCAAAAAATATCGAGATCCTTGCGTAACTCTACCTTCGTATGCTAAGATATAAAGACACAAATATCGATTCAATTCACCTGGATTCCATCGAAGTCCTGAGTGCTTCTTGCTGGGCGTAATTGTACGGTTTAGGAACAGGGGGTGGAAGATTCACTTTGTTCAAAACGAGATCTCGTTGAGACGTGACCCCGATCTTTGTACTATTAATTATACGCGGGATGTTCGTTTGGAAATAGGGATACCTATAAAAGCATTATTTCAATAATTATTAATTATTTCTTGTTATAGTCTACAAGGTGGATCAATTAAATGAGAGTACATAAATTTCTGCCTAATCTATCGTTGTGTAAAAAAGTCCGTTGAAACAAAATTGACACTAATACAACAAAATAAACACTGTTAGTAAACCCTTAAAAGGTAGAAGTAAAAGTAAAAGTACAAAAAATGAAAGTCTAGCAAATAATGGTCAAATATTATTTTTGTAATTTTCTGCTCCATTTAGCTGGTCCATTACAAGATGGACCGAATGTACAGATACTCTCTAGGTAGCTTGTAAAAGTTTTACCTTAGGGACTGCTGTGCTGTAGGCCTTTTAATAGGATTCCACTGTAACATATCTTCCATAAGTATTACTGCTTCTTGGCCAGCATTTGGTATTAAAACGGTCAACGATGTGCGAGAAAAGTTTGGAAACTTGAAATTCATAGCGGCAGCCAGTTGATATCCGTCTGGCCAATCATCTTTCTCCGGCGTGCCAATGACGGAACATATTTTAAAGATTTCATCGATTTCGCTTTTCCCAGGGAAAAGTGGCCGAAACGTGTATAGTTCGGCCATGATGCAACCCACCGCCCAAATGTCGATCGGGCTGTTGTAAGTCGTCGAATGGAGCAGCACTTCCGGTGCTCTGTACCTGAAATAAAGTCCTTAAATTAATTAAAAAGAAAATCCTTAATTTTTCTTATAGATTTCAAAACATCTTCGAAGATATTGCTTCTTTCATTTCATATTCGTTTTTATTATCATTATTATAAATATTAATATATAATATTAATTCTAAGTACGGATACAACCGAAAGATAAGATACTGTCTTTCTCTAGATTAAGGAGAGATTAGAAAGATTTCTTTATCATTCCATCTCTTATTATTCGTTCTTGCAACGTAAAATTCGTTAAAAATCACTTTACAATCGTCTCGTTCATTTTAAATAAGTCATCCAATGGACGAGATATATAATTTTATCAATTGTTCATGCGATTATTGTTAATTGAACGTACCAATAATAATTATTGATTAAACAAACGTTTCAGTAAATAGATATTACCATCTGGTGGACACGTAATCCGTGTAAGGCGGCCTTGAACGTATTTCTCTGGCCAGGCCGAAATCGGCAATCTTCACCAGTTCCGGTCCCATGCATAATAAATTTTCAGGCTTCATGTCGCGATGGAAAAAGCCATGTTTATGCATGAACGCCAGTCCTTGAAGCACCTGGTATACTATATTCTTGATTACCGGCTCAGGGAAAAGTTTGTCCCTGTTGCATAATACATTCATGAAAATCTATTCCCTAAAAGTTAGATAGATAATTTAATAAAATCATTTTTACCTGTCCTTCATTAGTTGGTAAAGATTCTCCTTCATGTACTCGAAGACGAAATACAACACGTCGTTTTCACGAATTACTTCCTTTAATTTGACTACATTCGCGTGACTAAGTTTCTTCAAGGACTACAAACGAGAAGAATTGCAACGAATGTTTAAATAATTTCTTTTTCATTCTGAACGCTGGAATTATTTTAATAATTAATTTCCGTCAGCGAATAAATTAGCTATTAATTTCAGATACAATCAAAGAACATACCGGATCTAAGAATTCGGAAAATAACACGACATGTATAGGAACGAGTTATTATCTAGACTATGAATTTTTATACAAGTTTATATATTTATTTGGCAATTAATAAAAAGGAAGATAAGCTAAAAATTATGATGTTTACTCTGTATTGCAAATCTTACATATTTCTATATATAATAATCTGTTCAACGTATTTTTACAATTTTAAATTTTGTATATAATTCATCAAAATTGTCATAGTCCGAAAATCACGAATTCTCTTAGTAGAGTCTATGAAATAAATTATTTTTTTTTTTGTATTACTTTAACTTCGCGCAAGTTCATCGCCTCTTCCCAGGAATAATATTTCCTCTTCATTCTTTTTATGGCAACCTTTTCCCCGGTATCGATGCGTTCCCCAAGAACAACGGAACCGAACGTTCCATCTCCTAATTGGTTTAACGTTATGTATCGATTCATTTTCATCGATGTTCGAATTGTCGAAGGTTTACAACATTTCTTCAGCTCGTGGACTGATTGTTCGTCTCAAAGTACTCTGGATGCATCATATTAATTTCTAAAACAAAAATTGCCACTCTTTTCTTCATGACCTTGAAAAAATTGATTCAAGATTATTTTCAGAGAAATTAAATTTTTAGATTGAATTTTCTATTGAAATAATATTTCCACGGATTGTTTTCCCTATCATATCCGCAATACTGGTATCTAATAATATTATTAACGATTAATAATATTTTGTTTCACCATCTTAACGTTATTTATAACATCTGCGAACATTAATCTTCTTATTTTCTATTTAATATCGATCATAACGATACTAAATATCGATCATGATAATTACACTTGTTTGACTTTATTGATCTCTAAAACGAAAAGATATATTTTGGTAAAATCCCAATCATAATAGCAATAGCGTGATTTTCACTAATGATAGCTCGTAAAGATTATGATAATGCAATGTAATAATGATTCAATAGTGGAGCAGTAATCATTATTCTTTTTGCATAGCACGTAGTAGATGACGTACGTTAAATCGTTATAATAGTTATCTAAAAGTGCTTAAATTTAAATGAATTGTTAGTTAATGTCGTTTTTAGAGTGCCCATTAGAACATTCGATAAGCAAATATAATTATGCAAAATGGATTATTCATTTGTTATGAATTTGTTATGACATTTCGTAATCTTCATTTACAAAGCATTATTAATGTCAATGTGTAGTTGCGTCCATCTGGCTGTTATGTAAGATGGGAAAGAATCAAAACGTTCTTTTACTGTTCCTTTCAGAAAGCAAAGACACACGTTTTTCCTGTAGAAATGTTTTTAAATAGTAGACAAGCATTTGATTAGATTAATCAAATTATCACTTCATTTATCTTATCTTTCTGTCAGATCCCCTATCATCAGTCAATTACTAATTCATCGCTAATTCGAAATAAGACTTTTTCATATTATATCGCCCGAAATAGAATAGATTACAGAAGGCTATCTACGAAACGACGTATCATTGTTCTATTATTATATTTATTCACGCGTATTAGACGCTGTAGTGATAAGTACGCTTGCAAACAGCGGCCGTTGCGAAACAACGTGCACCTGTTCGCGAAACAACAATGAACAGAAGTTTTCGTCGCTACGCGTTTTCGTCATGACGACTGGACATTGTCAGTAGCCAGTAGCGAGGCGTACGTGTACGTTGCAGCTACAAACGAACTTGATATAAACGTATTGATATAAAATAAAAGTGTTTTTCTCGTCGCTCGACATTTTCAAATAATGACGAGACAAAATGTATCTTACTGTACGCTTCGTGGACACTGGGCCTAATTTCTTTGTTATGTTAGTTATCTATACTTTATATTAATTAACATATTAGTTATCTATATGCTCATCAATATTTATTTATCTACTTTTTGTAACCGTCGCACTCGTAATTGAGAAAAGATAAAAAGAAGGATTTTATCGGATTAATCATTATCTCCAATGTTTCTTTTATCTTTTTTTCTGGAAAAATAAAATTCGATTATAATCAGTAAATTATTGTATCTGATAAGGTCTATTTACAATATCGCTCACCATACAATAGTTAAAAATTGCTAAAAGTTTATTATTTATTGAGATTAATTCTTATGTTTCCTCGTTGTTCGTCGATATTCATCGATATCACAGCGATGATCGAGACAATTTGTTCGATATCCGAGATAGATCGTGAAAAATCTTTGCTCGAGAAAAATCGTGCAATTGATTGGAGGAAAGGCTGTACACACACTTCAACTGGCTTATACCACTTGTTGGAAGTTGTTGGAGTTAAAGTCTCATTTTCTTGCTACCGGAAATGCTATCGAGAAAATGCTGATATACAGTTCGTAAAATATGGAACGGTATACCGGTACCGACATGTAGGTACCATCGCATTGAATTGTTAACTGAATTTCAATTAGTTTGAAATATTAACACTTGTTACATCCTACATATATACGAGTGCATTTTGCTAAAGACACGTGTACTTCGTACGTCGTTTATATGAATAAATGTATAATTAAGCGTATGAATAAATAATTCGGTGACTTTTTTTGCCTGTTTTCTAAACACATGTAAAATTGACGTAAAGGAGGAATAACAGCTACCGTCAATTCGAATAAAAAATAGTAACATAGATAAAAAGATTAATTTTAAATGCATAATATAAATCGTTAATCGCCAACGATCACTGCTATTTTATAACTGGACTACGGGTTATGTATTTACGTATTTATGGGAAATTTGAAGGTGCAGGCACACATAATATGCAAAAATGAATATTCCGAGGCACAATACTCTCCGTAGTACTATTTACTGCGTCAAACAAATTTCTGTCCAGATTCTATCTATTTAGTTATATTCATAAAAATATGAATTCGTATAAATCCGCAGTCAATCGACAACTAGGGAATTTTAAAACTTTGAAACCTTGGAAATTGAAAAATTTCGGATTCGAAATTCTTGCAAAATAAAAAGATTGTACGTTGCAGGAATTAAGATTGTACGTGAATAATTTGAACGAATATATACGGTGACCCAATTACGTCTTAGAATGATTTTCTTCTATGAGAACAACACAGGTCAACATCGAGATTAGCATTTTCCTTGCGTTCGCATGTGGACAATTTTCGTAACGGGTCAGTCATGCGAGAATATAGATTTTCTTAGGTCTCACGATTCAAGAAAACGGCTAAGTATATGTATAATAGGCCACTACTCAAGTGCTGACCTTCTATCAAAAGTTATAGCGTTACTTTCTCGCTTATTACGATTGACAGTATGTTTCTAGTTAATTTGACAGCAAAGTTCTGGATAATCTACACGAGTTTGTCATTGTATAATAAGAAAAAAAAAAAACGCAGGATCTCCAGTAGCGGTTTAATAATAATATACAAATATTAATGAACTAATAAGCGATTCGTTGCAATTCATTTGCCACCCGACATTCTATGTTTTTATTTTAAAGTCATATTGAAAAATATTACGCGAAATAACGATACAGGAACAAATAATATCATAAAAGAGCGTGGAATAACATGGAACATGATAGGTCGAATTTATTATAAATAGAATAAAAATTTCATCTCGGTAAATTCACGATCGATTGAATCTATTTCGATCGAGAATTTACAATTCTTCGCTAATATTTCCTAACATTATACAATATACAAAATATTATACAAATAACCAACACGTAAAAACAAAACCAATCAATCAACGTAAGATCGTACCATAATTAACACTTGCTTTAATACAATTTGCACGATTCAACTGCGCGTTGTTAACCCTCAAATATTTAATTTACTTACAAAAGGATTACTTTGGAAATTTTTCCATTCAATGCGAACGTGGTACAAAATTCAAAACTTTTGAAATCTAGCGAAACGGCTGAAGTTAAGGAAACGGCTTAAGTTTACCGTATCGTAGTTTAACCGGAAGCGTTAGGAATTCGAAACGTTGTGTGTTCAAATTTCAATATTCACTGTAATTTGGTAAGCGCGAATGAATATAATGATTTTAATTTTTACTTACGACGAAAACCATCTGGCTCATCAACATTCCACGTACGTGATTACCTTTCTGCGCAATGCTCCTTCGCAAACTGTTAATCGAGCGGCCATGCTTCACCGTGTGTAGTCATGGTTACAAGTACTAACTGAAACTTGTACCATTGGTGGTTGGCTGTTTTAACCCTTATTGTGACAATTCGTTGGCTGATCGCATACTTTTTCATTGATAAAAATAAAACAAATATCGAATCCTACAGCTGTTATAAATAATTCAATTATAAACAGAAATATTATTGCAGAAAAGATGATAGATAGCGGAAGCAGTACCATTTGAAAAAAGTCAATCAGAATTTATAAAAGTCTAAAAAAATAGAGTAATCAAAGAAATTCGACATAAGAATCGTACAATTAGTATTTGAAACGGTTGCTTGTAAAATTGAGTGAATATTAAATAAACTTAAAACAAACAATTTTAGGACTTAATATTTGGTTTAAGATTGAAATGTTACCGATTACTGCTGGTTTATAAGTACAAATAAATAAGTAACGAATAAAAACATTTATAAATTGGAAATGATATGATGTAAAAAATACCTTACAAAAGATATAGGTGGCTAAAATACAAAAATGCAGGTAAATTGTAAATATTACATGTTTGCCAATGACAAATTACAATGATATTTAACCTTTTCGATTATATTTATAACGAAAGTGAGCGTATCAATTTTTAAATATGTATATTAAAATTATTAAACTGAATACTACTGTACATATCGCTAAAACTCGAGCAAATATATATATATATATATATATATATATATATTTCGAAATATTTTGGTGTAACTGAATACACTTCGAAATATTTTTCTCTTTTGTTTTACGTAGTACTTAATAATACTAGACTAGGAATATCAAAAACACAGTGATAGAAACAAATAGAAAGGAAGTATTTTGTACAGATGTTAGTACTGTTGAAGAAATTGTATTAATAATGGCACAAGAAACTAAGAAAGCAAAAAAGAAGCAAGTAGAAAAAGAAAAAACAAACCAAAAGGATGAGAAAAGTGAAAAAAATGTAAATGAGAACACAACTGAAAATGTTAAGTTGTATGTAATATAAAACTCAATCAATTAGTTTAAAACATTATTAAAAATATAATTTATTTGTGTAAAGTGCTAAATTTGCGAATACTAGTTATTATGAATAAAACGCTACGTCTTGTTTATTAAAATTTTTAATCTAAATTGAATATAAATATTGTTGTATAGGTTAATATATTTAGACTTTCTCATATTACGATGTGATATGTTACTCTTTAATATATATATATTATTTCTATATTTTTTCTTATGTGATATATTTTATACAGTTTACGTTATGTATAAAAAATTAATTTTATATAACTTTTCTCAAATGTATTTTATTAATTTGGTTATGATAAATTATTTTGAAAATATATGAATAAAATTTATGAGATTTATTATTTTGCAGAAAATATGGGCCTTCTGTAAGATTTCCTTATCAGAGGGTATGGTCTCGTTCTGCCCTAATATTTCCAGCATTATTCATAGTTTGGTATAGTAGTCGACAGGGTAAAGAAATTTATTTGGCTAAGCAGAAAGAGATTTTATTAAGTCGCACTGTAAATGTTAAATGTTCAAGCGATTATGAAGCTGAAATAAGTACATATCCTGAATGTGTACCTGAAAGATGTGGAAGGATAGTTACAGATAAATTAGTGTCATCAACAGAAACTGATGTTTTGTTGAAAATAGCAGTAAATGGTTTGAATTTGGCTGGTTCTGATGGAGGTGCAAGTATTTTGGACCTTCATTCTGGTGCTCTGAGTAAAGGTCAAGGCTTTATAGATATTTACACTTTACCAGAAGCAAAAAAAATATTTAATAGTGCTGATTTTGCAATTTATAAGTATATAAATTCTTCATAGTTATTTAAAACAATAATATCTCCAATTTTGTAATTCTACAACATTTACAGAGTAGCGAAAACTAAGATACAACATGCAGTAGCGCATAACTTTGGAATACCTTCAAACAAAATATTTTTAACAAAGCCTACGTTTTTTTCCCGAATGACTAATGTGTCTGCAAAAACGATACATGATGAATATTGGCATCCTCATGTTGATAAGGTGCACAAATTATTAAATAATTTATAATATTTTATTTTGAAATTTTAATTTCTATTATAGGAAACATATGAATTTTTCCACTATACTACTTTACTTTATCTGAACGATTTTGGAAGGGATTTTGAAGGAGGTCGATTCATGTTTGTTGATAAAAATAATGTAAAAACTGTGATAGAACCCCGTAAAGGTAAACGATGATTGTAAAGAAAAAATACTGTTAATAAGCGAGAAACAATATTATTTGAAGTTTCCTTTATAGGTAGAGTATCTATGTTTACTTCAGGTAGTGAGAATTTACACGAAGTTGAAAGAGTACAATCAGGAACTCGATATGCGTTAACCATATCTTTTACGTGTGATCCAAATGCCGCAATTTCTGATCCAAATTATCGAGTAAAATAAGAAAAATAAGATCATTGTATAAGCAAAAAATATACGTTCATTATAATTTTTTACTTATTTTAAAATATTCCTTCTAATAAAATATCTCATTCCAAAAGAAATTTATATGTAACTATGTACATATATTAGATATTTATATAATATCAATATGTGTGTGTGTGTGTATATATATATAAATTTGTTGAATTTATATCTACAAGAATTACTGAAATTGTATTTCAGAAGAATGTGCTTGAACTAATTCTTTTTTTGTATATCCTTTATTTACTTATCAATATACAAGAACATATGACGAATGCACAGTGTATACGCCTGGTGATAATTAAAATAACTATGAACATATACATATTTATTATTTAACAAACCAATCTCTTATTGCTAATGAAAAAATATAGTATAAATGGTTGCTTTTAACAAAGCATTAAGTATGTTATGTGCAATACATTGTTAATGTATATAAATATACATAGAATTTATGTATATTGAATTTCATCACTGGAATGTCTCTGTTTTGTTACATTTATCCATATGGACTATAGATTATTCAAAAGTGTAAGAGTGGAAAAGATGTATAAGATGTATTGTTATCTTTGTTAAGTGTTTTTTGTACATATTCTTTTCCTATTTGAAAGTATCACATGTTTTTAAGAAACCTAAATTTGAAATAATATTTGACACAATATGAAATTTAACAAACCATCTCTGTGTATACATATTTACACTATATGTTTAAGTAATAGTATTTGTCCACTATAAAACCATTACAAAAACCTATAGTAAGAATTCCTGAAATATATTATAAACTTATAATAATAGTAATTTTTATGTGCAAAATTACTATAAAAAAGGGACCACAAAATTATTTCTTTAACTTGGTACCTATTTTTCATTCCACAAATTAAAGTATCTACGATTAGAAAATACAGAAATTGGCTACATAACTTAATAATACAGATGATATAAACAATGCATGTACAGATTTGAAAGAAGAAACATTTGTACAAAAGTAACTTTACAGAAAATATGTAGGAATCATTAAATATTACACATTAAGTTTTGATGATCTCCATCAATATCAATGTACATTGAAAGTTCCCTGGAATGTACCTATTCAACTTTTTATGTACATTTAAGTAATGATATTAATATTATAGCAAATTCTTTGAGTTCAATAATTTCTTCATAATAAACTTCAAATAATTTTATAAGTTAAGATACATTTTTTACGATCTTAGAATATTCGCAATTTGTGATGCGCTCTTTCCTAATAAAATGCTCCTATGATTTCCGGATAGTTCTATAACTTTCACTTTGTTGGAAACCTATAAGAAGATTGAACATATTATAAGAATTTAAAAGACGAAACATATGTATATCAATAAATCAATATTTTATGTGTAAACGTTATAATTACCTTCGATAAACCATAATCATTATTTAGAGGAACAAAGTTATCTTTGGCTTTAAGTAATACAATATCTCCATCATATTTTTCTGGTTTATAAAAGTAAGCCGCCTTCAATTTCTTGTAGAATAATAGAGCAGCACTCTTTAAATCTTCAGAGTCAAAATTTTTGTCGTCTATCAATTCGACCACTTTGTTTAATACAACCTCAGTTGTGTTTATATTTTTCAGTATGTCATATAACTAAGAAAAAGAGAAAATAGATAAGGTAGAATATCTAATATATGGTAAAATTATGAAACAATGTGTGTATAAAAATAAAACTACCTTTAAGAAAGTGATGTTGCTCCTGAACTGCCTGATAAAATACGCTAAACATTTTCGTAAACCATCTGAAATCACTTCTGAACTTTCTTCAGTAGCCTGCTTTGCAAGTTCCACAGAATGTAACTTTATAAAATCTGGCGAGCCGTCGATGACAGTTAAGTTTGTCTTATATCCAGCTTTCTGTAATTGAACAGCCATTTCCAGGCCAATGCAAGATCCAAAGGAATATCCTATTATGTTATAAGGTCCTTCAGATTGAATCGCTTGCATTTTCTTCACATAGAAATTCGCTAATGTTGATACAGATTCTAATGGACAGTTCTCTGTACATTGGAAACTCCAAGCAGGTTGATTTAATTCACTGGCCACATTTTTGAATGGTGCAGCAACTCCTTCGATAGCGGGAATAAAGAATAATGGCTGCCCAACCGAATTCGCTGTACTGAGTGGAACAATAATCTTGACAGGTATGATCTCTGTACCTTCAAATGAGAGCAGACCACCAGCATCTGGCATGGTCTCCTCGTCATCTGAATCAGCAGCAGCGTTTCCTGCTTCTCCCCCAGAAGTATTGTCTAATTTTGCTAACTTGTCAAACGTTAAATTACGAATTTCAAGAGCAGATAATACTATATCGTAATTCCTTTCCATGGTTTGTTTAATTTCTGTTCCCATCAAGGAGTCCATTCCAAGATCCGCCAAGCTAGTACTACCGTTAATAGTTTCTAATGCTTTAATCCCCAAGATATTGGCTACTGCTTGGACAACACTAACTTTATTTGCACTTTCTACCGCATTATCTTTATTTCCCGTAACAAGCGATGCCAGAACTGGATGTGGTTGCTGAAGGAATATGTCCATTGTATCGAGACAACTTTGTATACGCTGCGGCAAAGTACCGCCAATTTCAGTATCGTTAAAGCCACCCATTTTGTCTAAAATTAGACCAACATCACCAATGGCTCCCCATTGAATGGCAAGGCCAGGTAAACCATTTGCTTGTCTTTGTTCCATTATCCTTTCCATAGCAGAATTTGCAAGACCATAATTAGTTTGACCCATGTTGCCTCTTCCACTTGTTATAGATGAGAACACAACAAAATAATCTAATGAGGAACATTCTCGTGATACTATATCCATATTCTTGGTTCCATTAATTTTAGGCGATGCTGATATTACAAAATCAGATTCAGTAAGGTTTTCAATCAAACCATCTCGCAAAACAGCAGCCAAATTGAATATACCACCAACCGGGGCTAATGCTTTACTTTCTTTTATAAGTTGTTTCGCTCCATCCAATGTTGCTATATCTGCCGTCGAAATTTTGATGTGTGCACCCATATTGCGCCAACGACGAATACACAATGCCTGAAAGCCTGTAGTTACTCCAGACCTCGATGTGAGGATTATATATTTCGCACCACGTAAAATCATCCAATATGTTAGTTCCAAACCAAATCCACCAAGACCACCGATTAATATATACGACTTATCAGGATTCAAATATGTGCGTGGAATAGCGGAAACTACCTTTTGCGGTGACTGTACAATTTTCTGCTTTTCCTCGTCTCGAATCTTCAATAGAACTTTACCAATATGTTTACCAGTAGCCATATATCTGAATGATTGTTCAATCTGTTGTTCTGAAAAGACTGTAGAAGGAAGTGGGCGAACAGCACCACTTTTTATTCCCTCACTGACAAGTCTTACAACTTCTTGTCTCTCTGGGCCATCGTTTTCGCAGATCGCATCCAAAAGTATTCCATGGAAAGAAGTGTTCTTCAAAAATACGGACATACCCAGAGGCGAATCATTCGACAAATCGTATTTCCCAATTTCAAGGAAACGACCACCCTCAGCAAGACATCTGACACTAGCTTGTAGTTTCTCTTCAGCTAATGAATTAAGCACTATGTCTACACCACGCCCGTTAGTTTCATTAAGTATCAATTGCTCAAAGCTAGTGTCTCGAGAGTTGCCGATATTCCTATCAGTCAATGCAGGAAACATCTTCTTCAAGAAGTCTCGTTTGTCTTGTGTTCCAACAGTGGTAAATACTTTGCATCCTGCGTGCAAGGCTATAGAGATACTCGCTTGTCCAACACCTCCACTACCAGCATGAATCAGAACACTGTCACCGGGTTTCATGTGACCTCGAACGCAGAGAGCATAGTAACTGGTAGCATAAGCAACTGGAACAGTCGCTGCTTCTTCTAAAGACCACTTATCAGGTACTTTCCACATGAAACCAGGATCAGCTATAACAGTGGTTGCCAAACCACGTGCTGGCACCATAGCCATAATTCGTTGACCCTTCGAGTCACGTCCAGAAAATTCAAGACCCAATATACAGTCTTGCGTAGCTAGATTTCCAGGAAGAGCATCTGGTGGTAGTTTCCCAGTTGCCAACATGATATCTCTGAAGTTTAATGGCGCGTAATACACGGAGCATAACTCTGTATTTGGGAACTTTTCTAATTGGTAATAGCTCAATGGACTTTCAATCCATCTTAAGCTGCTCAGGTCGCCTCTGTTCAAAGCATTAATATAAGCGTGTTCAACTTGAAGAGATGATTCATTTTGCTGATCTAATTCTATATGGTTGTAGCTTCCCCATTGACCTCCCTTCAAAACATTAGCGAACATTTGTTTGTCCAGTTGTTCAGCATAAAATTTATCATTTAAGTTAAATTTGGGCATGTTCTTGTCTTGAATGAAAACGTAAGATGCTCCTGAAGCACCACCTTCATGATATATACAATTCATAAATCCAACCATACCTATAAAAAATATCACATGTTATGAAAATTAAGATTATTTTAATAATTGATAGAAATTGTAATTTTGCCTGTTATGTTATAATTGTCCGTATATTTTGCAAAAAAACCTTTAATGACACTTACCAAATAATTCTTCACCCTGACAAACGAACAAAGGTCTCCGATTCTCAGCCACAATATTTTTCAAGGTTGTTTTAACATTTTCTACCCAAGAGAAATTCTTTTCCGTTAGTTGTATGATTACAGGATCCAGTCTTACTTCCTTCTTTTTGAGTAGAATGTAAGATTTTCCAGGAATGACCTGTTTTGCTACATACAACAAATCTGGATCTACCAAGTTAAAATCAGTTTGAGCTGTTTCTTCCAAAAGTATGAATCCTCCGTTTATCACACTGTCTTTCAAATTTTTCAATACATTCAACGAATTGTTAGTTAATACGTTGCTAGCTACTGTGATGTGCAAATCTTGACCAATTGGTTCTTTTTCCACATTGCATTTTACAATTTTTATACTTTGTTTTAAGCTGGCATATTTTTTACGCGAAACTGCAGCCAGTTGTAAATCCCCCTAAGAAAAATATCGAATAAGTCTTACTTCTTAAAACTGTAGTTGTAAAATACTTACATTTACTAGAGGTTGCTGAGAACACCATATCTGTATATAGGGTATGTTTAAAGAATCCACAGGACGATCTCCAGACACTTCAGTTACTTTTAATTTGATTCCTTTTATGTTTTCATAGGCCGTTAGTAATAATATAGTAAGAGCATGGATTTTAGCCTTTTCTGGATCCTGCACTAATGGTTGAGAATTATTATATGGTACGAACAAATATCTTTCAAGTTTAGGAGGTCGAATCTGTTGCTTCTTAGCAATCAAAGAGGTTTTCATCTTTCTGATTTCAACACCGCCTGATTTAATAACACCAATATTTGGATAAGAATATACTGGAACACCCTCGTCTTCCTTATAATTTTTAACAAACTCTAAATGAGCAGTGGGATTGACGGCAACATACTGCACGCGAACTGGCACATATAGTCCTCTACAATCCTTTTCAAAGATGCTGAATTGAAGCATGGTATCCATAAACGAAATCCAGTCATTCCAAAGAAGTCTACCAGAAACACCACCATTATGGACAATTTTAATTCCTTGGAAAATTCCAGTATAATTATATCCTCGGAGTCTGAGTTCCTTGTATACGTCAGTTGTATTCAGTTCCACTACGGTACTTTCATTTTTTACAATTGGAGCAGGTATATTTAATAACATTTTATCAACGTTTTCTGGTACAGATATTGTTCCAGTTACTACCACAGATCCACTTTCACAAATCTCAAATTCTCCAGTGCCTAGGAATATATTGATCAAAAATTTCACAGTCCCATCCATTGGCATAATGGTAGCTCTTTGGAATTTTACATTCTCAAATGTAATTGGCAATTTCTCGAAATCTGTTCCACGCATTTTTGCATAGGTTTTCCAGACAATCACTAGGTAACCAGTAGCAGGGAAAAGAATTCTTTCATCGATACAGTGACCAGCTAGATAAGCATCTGTTTCTTTGGACAGATTCACTTCCACTACATTTTCACCAAAAGATGCATTATTTCCTGCATAATCAGCTAAATTCCATTCTACAGAATGGTCCCATTTAACCAAGCTATTAATCATTGGTGTGCCATGACCAACTGGATAATTCACTGGTGGATACAATTTAGACACTCTGGGTTGTCCTCCTGCTAAGTATAACTTTCCTATATTTTCCAGCAAGAAATTCAGATTGTTTGCATGACCTCGTTTATGTAGGCCAATATTGGTCACAGTTGAGGGCAATGATCTACGCAAGATTGCTTGCAATAGACAATGTGGTGCAATTTCGATAACTATCGCGTTTTCTGGAACATGACCTAATGCTTGGTAAAATAGTACAGGCGACAATAGGTTATTCACGTGATAGGCAGCACTACTAAGTTGTGCCAATGGGGTACCCCAAGCTGATTCGGGTATTGATGTAGAAAGCCACCTAGAAGTTCTCTGTTTTGGATTTGTTATAATTTTCTCCAACATAGCACGAAGCTTTTGACCCACTGGGGCTACATATTTGCTATGGAAAGCAACACCAGAGCTATTCACCAATTTGACAAAGATGTTATCTTTTTGCAGATCCTCTGCGAATTTCTTGAGAGATTCGATTGGACCAGAAATTGTTACAGAGTCTGCTGAATTGTTACAAGCTGGTGTTACGTCTGGTGGGCATCGAGCTGCTGTTTCCTCCCAACTTAATCCTACAGCAGCCATTCCTCCTGGCTGCAAGTTTGAATCCTTGATTGTTTTTCCTCTCCAGTATGCAGCCAGAACCGTTTGTTCCGGAGTAAAAGTGCCATCTGCGTAGGCACATCCTAATTCGCCGACGGAATGTCCAATAATACCATCAGGTTGAATACCCAGATATGTCAATACGTCCACAAGAGCAACTTGAATGGCTGCAATGGACACGAATGAGTATAAAACATTTTCGTCAAAGGTTTCAGCTGTTCCATTTTGAATAAGATTCATTAGATCAATTCCTTCAGGTTTCAGAGCCTCAGCGCACCTTCGCAAACTTCTTTGGAATATGTCGATAGAGAGCAAATCTTTACCCATACCGGGCCATTGAGATCCCATACCAGAGAATACAAACCAAATTGGACGCTTTTCATTAACATATGAATCAACTTCTCGAGTGTTGACATTTCCCATAATGGAATATCCTCTATAAAGATGGCCTGCTATATTATTTGTGTGAATATCATGAAGCAAAGCAATGAACTCATCGTCTTTTTCATATTCCTTGGCTTTGTCCAGAAGTAAGTTCACAGCCTCTGTAGTACGACCAGATACGGTAACCAGTTTAGGTACTTTACTGTCTAAAACTGGCGACAACTTTGGTTTAGGGTTGCTACGAAGAAGAATGTGAGCGTTAGCTCCACCAAAACCGAACGAATTCACCGCTACGAGTCCACCTTTCCATGGCATGTTCTTATCAACAACTTGTATACTTCCGTCGCTCAATGCTGGTATATCTGTATTGGGACTCTTGAAATGTAGATTACCTGGGATTATACCTGCTTCCATGGCAATCAACAATTTCGCCATGGAACATACTCCACTGGCAGGTTCTGAATGTCCCATGTTAGATTTAACGGAACCAAGCAATAGAGGACCTTTTCTACCTTTGCAGAACAGATTCGCGATCGAATTGATTTCTTGTGGGTCCCCGACCTTGGTTCCTGTTCCATGAGCTTCAACGTAAGCGACGTCTGCAGGATTAATACCTACTTCCGCGTAAACTTCACGCATCAATTTATTCTGCATGTCTCCACTGGGAAAGGTAATTCCTTGAGCTTTGTTACCGTCGGTATTGGTCTTGGCATGTAAAACAGTGGCATACACTCTGCGTGCATCCCTTGCTTTTTGCAAAAGGAAAACCGAGACAGCCTCTGATCTAACATATCCTTTGCCATCAGCATCGAACGCTTTACACGCACCGTCCGGAGATAACATGCCTAACCGATGAAACTGAAGAGAACTGGTAGGTTTTAGGAGAA
This sequence comes from Bombus confusus, assembly GCA_014737475.1. NCBI lineage: Eukaryota > Metazoa > Arthropoda > Insecta > Hymenoptera > Apidae > Bombus > Bombus confusus. Next base: position 3,831,484 of record JACXIV010000041.1, read on the forward strand.
GATTACAACCACCGACTATAGCTGCATCACATTCACCTAAACGTATTGATACAATTGCTTGATGCATGGCATATAAAGACGAAGAACACGCGGTATCTACCGCATAACTAGGACCGTTGAAGTCGAATGTATATGAAATCCTGTTTGGAAACATAGCTCTGCAGCATCCCGTTAATCCGTATCCTATAAACGTATTTAAATAATTATTTTATTATTGTTACTATTACTATTAAGTTATTAATATATTATTGCCAGAAATATTAAGTTTACCAACCGTTAATTTGATCCGGATCTTTAGACCAAAATTCATCTGATTCTGACGATGAGACACCAATAAATACGCCAGTTTTGGATCCCCTAATATCATTTGGATTGATACCAGCATCTACAATTGCTTCATAAACTACTTCTAACAGAATACGTAATTGTGGATCCATTACATGGGCCTGTTTAGCGTGAACACCAAAGAAGGTAGCGTCAAACGATTTGAGATCCTTCAGTTTACCAGATCTCTTGGGTAAACCATAGAGACCGGCAGGCCAACGACGTTCATCATCTGTGATCATGTCAATACCTTCGAATAAGTTTTTCTTAAATTCTTCAATGTCTGAGGATTCCGGGAAACGGCCTAGAGAAATGTAAAAAGAAAATTATAAATTTTAAATCGTAAGTAAAATTATATAATTCGAGATGTATTTATATATATGATGATGTAATTACTTACCTGAAAAACCGCTAATGACAATTTCGTTATTTACATCGTATGCGTTGGTATTGCTATTCAACATAGTCGGTTCTCTCACAATGGGAGTGTTTGCACTTTCAAATTGAGCTGGCATTGTGATAAATGTGATATGATCAACTTTTCCTTCGTGTATTCTTTATTTTTTCAGAATTTGGCAGACGTATGGAGCCTAGTGGACTGTAAGCTGAAAATGAGAAATAAAAATACGTTACTTATTTAAAACATTATATTTGGAATATTATACAATTTGCTATGTCAGCTTAACTATATGTATATGCATTTACATATATCATATAATTCTTTCTTTTTTAACCGATTCACATAACAGTATAAATTTATCGATATTTATGTAACATTTTTTTTTTAATTTAATATATTAAGAACTTCTAAAAAAAATGTAGCGATTATATAAAAATACCGATTAAGGAGTATTATTTAGTTAATTAAAACCGAAATTCCATAAATGTAGGACAGCAATAACCAGTTGTCTTGTTAAATACTTCAGACGTCTCAGCAATTGTATTAGATTATCGTAGTATCTCCTCTGCGACATGCGATTAATTGAGTGATTTCAATTGGATTCACTCCCGGATAAATCAGTTTAGTAGTGACTATGCGCGCAAGATGCAACATTGCTCGCCCGGTGTCACCAACGTATTTAACCTTTGTTTTATATATACATATTTGATAGTTATTTAATCTTTATTAAATTCATGTTCAAAAATATTACACAGCTAGTTTTTATACCCATACATAAAGCATACATTTTTGATATACGATTCTATTACGGTACTATTCATGTAACAATTGAAAAAAATGAATATAAAAAACAAATATCTCTTCATTGTTCTATATTTCCAATATACTAATAAATATTTAATGCCAATTCCGTTCAAATGTCAAGACTGAATGCATAAAATACGAAACGGTCGAAATTAACATTTCCCTATCTTCATGTAATTATCCGAGTAGCTTTCGATTGAAACGTAATAGTAGAACACGTGATACAGCGATGACCTGACCCCAACGTTGAGATGCGATATAAATTATATCATCACGTGTTAGAAACTGTTACATCATAATTTGTTAACATATTTTATGTGATAAAATTTGTTGACTGTATATGTTGTTTATGTATGATTATTAATTACGATCATATCATACGATGCTTGTTTTTTTATATCACTTTGATCCGTAATATGTATTAAACAGATAATGGATCGATTTATGAAGATTTACGACTAAAAAGGTCGTGCGATGGTCGAAATATGATGTTTCTTATGAGAACACTTAATTACAGTCAAATTAAAAGATTAACACGTTTTACGTTGTTCAATATCTTTTATTACTGCACAATTGGTGTTTGTCACGATATAAATTATATTTTCATAATTCCTAAATTTATGAAATTCCTCTTATACAGTAAGTTGAAATAATATAACAATTCGAGTGCTCAACAATATATATGTATATATTTTTACAAACAATGAGAAAATCTGAAAGTTCATTGTGATATTTGAAAATGTACATGTAGTTACTTATTTAATAATATATGAAATAATGACAATAATATATGTAAAAATATATACGATATTACTGGATTACTGCAATTTAGTATATGAAAGACACTTCATGAATATATATCTATATATAGATAATATACGTTATTGAGAATATTGAAAATTGTTTATGTAAGTCAAGAGGTTTCAATGAAACTATATCTGATAGATATAAGACAGAAACATTTCAGGTGCATATGAGTATATGAATATATATTTGTGTGAATATCGTATTATAATGACTACAATCGAATTAATTAACAAATTTTTCATTGAAATACCTAATTTACATTATAACAAATTTTTACAGGAGAGCAAAAATAATTAAATGTAATCTTTATTTCTTTTCCTTCCCTATAAATTATACGTTGATGTAATATGTCACAAGAACTTGAACTTTATGAACCTTGAAGAGTTGAAATTCTTTTTAGATTAATGTTATGTCACAAATCGCTGAACGAAAAACCTTTACAATCCTCTACTTTCAAAGTTATCTCCAGAACATTTTTTTTTTTTTTTTGCTTTCAGACATTAATTGCGTATTACGTCAATTTTTTCTTGTCATACGTCAATCGTCACATATCAGGATTTGTATATTTTTATATTTCTAATCTTTAACCTAGCATCACCTGATCTTGCAAACTCGTAATAATTCGCCGCCTTTTTTCTTTCATGTATGTTTCATTTTCACAAAACTCAACAAAGTTGAGTTTAAAGTTGGTTTAAAGTTGGCAATGTAATACATATCAAGAAAACATGCACGTTTATGATTCCATTTTATTCTTTATGGACACGTAAAGAAAAGTGTCTTATAAATTCAAATTGTACCGGAAAATAAATATTACTAGCCTTCAAAATATGCAAAGCTTATGCGAATGTTGAATGTACAGTTTCTTTAAACTGGGAAACATGTTGGTACAGTTTTTAAGTTGTTAGTTACCGGTACGATAAAAGAAATTAATTGAATAAAAATTACTTGAAATTATAAACAGTTATAATAAGAATTTATTACGTTATTTACAATAATAAAATAAAAATTTACTTGATAAAAAATTTGAATAAAAATTCGAGCTTGCTTCATAAATATTAAATATATGATGCATATGTTAAATAACCGAATAATTCGCGTCATACAAAACTCCTCACGTCATTAAATACATATTGAACACATTTAGTAGCATTTAAATGAATTATGTAAATTAAAACCACTAAAGCAATACTTGATGAATATTAGGGAAATTATTAAACTAATTCTGCTTGATCTTATATCCGATGCTGTGTTTTGCTTTACTGTTACATGTACTATCAGTCACAGAAGTCTACATGTATGTACACCTATCGAATTTTGTGTATCTCACTTACCAAAGAAACTAAACATGCACTTTATTAATGTATCCTTAAAAGGAATTGAAAAATTAAAACATTAACTCACAAATTTCGGGATAAAATTACATCGAAAATTACAAAATCTTAAATTTTTGCAACGCCAAAAGGGATAGTAGGATATTATTGATGCTGAGGAAATTTACAAGACATTAATATGATATTAAGTCTACTATTTTTATGATTTCATGTAAAATTTCAAATGTATGTAATTTTTGTAGTTTCTAATGTTTTAGTTTTTTTGAAAGCGAATAAGTTGTGTTACATTTTAACAATATATATGTGTTTTAATGTGTGAAAAAAATTCGTGCAGTTAATATTTTTACTATAATATTTTATATTTAAAGAGTGTATATGTAAGTAAACTTTTGTGATTAACTGTGTATCTATGTTTACTTAAGTATATAATGAGACATAGATAGATAGCGCAAAGAATAATGTATTTAATTATTACTAACTAATATCAATAATGTTACGAAAGAATAGAATATATCGTGCTACACGCTGGTCTCAAATAATTTTATCGCGTAAAAGAATATGGTTAGGTAAAAACGTAAAAACTGATCACTCAGCATTAGCGCTTTACATGAGTTGGTCACGTGTAGCGCTGCGCAGGTGACTGTAAGCTGTAGAATCAAAATATCTGTATCAATCGTTGTAGCGAATCGAATTTTGTACAGTTTTTTGTAAACAAATTTCTTTAAGCTTATTCGTTACTGATTAATAACTATATAAAATTATTTAAAATGTCGGATATTTGATAAATATTTTAACTAATTATAATTTTTAACTAAACTCATATCGTTTTAAAGCGTGTTTTAAACTATGACAATGTTATTGAAAAAATTACTGATATTTTTTAAACGAACACTCGATTTCCATCTTATTTATAAGAAAAAGAATTTCTTTTTCTGTACCAAACATGAGTAACTAGAATCATTTATCAGTCATGAGTTTGAGAAGACATACAAAAGCTATTAAATCATTTCATATTTTTTGAAAATGAATTTAAAACAAATGAACGTAAGAAATGAATTGAAATGTTACAATAAAAATTTTATAATAACGAAATAAAACATTTACTAGAACAACAAATGATTCTTTATTTATCACCATGGCCTGCACAAAAACACCGCATTATTTATGCCTAACATATTACTATTCCGGTCATCCGGTTACATACGTATAAAATACAGTAGTAAAAACTTGTACAAGTAAACTTGACATTGACGTAAGATAAAACGCGTTCGTTATTCGCATCAATAACATTCGTGGAAGTATAAGTGGGTTCTGTTCTCGTAAAAAAAATATACCAGTTAAATATAATATTATAATAAATATAATAATAATAATATATATAATAAAATAAAATATACCAGAAAAAAATATACTCTATAATACATGATACGAATGACATCACAATACACATATACTGTATAGAAATAATGCCTAAAGAACAATTAAATTAATAGTTCATTCTCCATATAAATCTCCTTGTCATTGACATTATTGCAAATAGAAACTTCACGTGTAATCGTAATTTATCAGGTAAAATCTAACCGCGATTAGATTTGTTACGAGTGATATTACGAAAAATATAAGCACCGAAGATTCCATGGAAAGTGAAAAAATTAACAGCTAGTCATATAATTAATTTTTAAGATTCTAAATAATATTATGAATTGTAATACTTGAATGAACTACAGAACTCAAATAAATTTAATTCACCTATTATTGCTGTTTAATTCGTGGTATAAAATTTATACAGTTGTAACGATATTACAAAAGTGATTATTTTATGTTTCTACGAATGAAAGATTGTATTTCTGTTACGCTTGTATGACTAAACAGTTCATATAGAAATGATAACAGTTCAAGTGAACCAGATATACTAACGGATTTTTATATTCTGACATCGTAATGATACTTTTAAATGTAAAAAATAAACATTAATAATATATGATCAATAAGTTGATCAATTTTCTACTGTTTTAAAAATATAGAAAAATGTATCTATCATAATAATTCGAGTAATATTGCTAATAAATCAATAGTATTCTGATGAATTTATTAATGAAAAAAATATTGAATATTTAAAATAATTATACTCTGACATCGCAATGGTACTTTTATAATTAAAACATTTAATTTCCAACAACACATTATCAATAAGTTGATTAATTTTCTATAATGTTTCCAAAAATATAAGAAAATATATATAACTCTCACAGTAATTTAAATAATATTAACAAATTGACAACATTTTAGTAAATTGACCAGTGGCAAAATAATAATCTTAATTGAAAATAAAACAACACTTACCTCGCACGTGGGTTAATCCTGACAAATGTTGTGAATTCTATTCCTTTTCCAAAAAACCTGCGTACTCGACTATTGTACACTACCGCTTGGTATAATAAATAATGTAGATCTTGACGAGCAACTTGTAATAATGGGAATGAAGAGACTACGGAATGTGTAATGATATTTAACTACAGAAATGGCCCTAGCTGTTTAGTAATTTTTTTTAGAGACGCGACGTGCGATTTTCCTATCAATATAACCAGTACAAGTCCAGTGTGCACGTCGCAGAAAACTGGCTAACGTCTAGCCCGTGAGCATCTCGTTATTATTGAATTGGACAGACCTTATGGTCTGACATCAGACCATATGGTGTCGACCAATAGGAATTCACGTTTCCGGTACGCACGCGCATGAGAATGGACCAGCGTTCCGTCTTCCGTTACGAATATTCCGTTTTTTCCCTGATTTATATTTATCCTTGCGACTAATACAACACGTCGTTTATATCTTAAAATTCGATTGATTGGATACACGCATAATGTTCATGGGTTGTCACATGTCAATTTTGTCACGTTTTTATTTTATATAATACTAATATTATCGGTGCCGATAACTAGCATAGAAGTGTCAGTGAATACAGCCAAGATCGATATCCTAGTGCAGTAACGTAATCGGCGGATTTTCAAAACATTTACAAATATTAGGGTCCGTTTACTTTTTCCTATTATCATTTTTTTCGAAATATATATATATATATATATATATATATATATATATACGTGTATATATTGTGTAGTTTATATATAATATAATATACATATATATATAATGCAAATTGTGAGAAAGATTCCTGAAGGTCATTACAGGTACTGTTTAAAATGGTTAGAATTTTATCAAACCAAGAACGCAAAAAAAACATTTATGACTTGCTTATGATAATTAGTAATAAAATGCAATTTAATTTTCTAACTTTTGCAATGAAACTATCGATCTTATATAACATATTAGTATTTTAACAGATAAGAGATGATTATTCGATTTTTCTTTCCGTTAAACATTAAATTTGTTCTTAAAACTATCGTTGTAGATAATACAATTTTGATTCATGAAATAGTAAACTGTTCTTATTGAAAGAAAATTACATAAATTATAATATTAATGAGTTATGACTCATAATAAATACGCATATTATGTTGTTTTTTTATAACTAAAAAATGCCATCTACTTGACACGAGTCTATTTTAAAATGAAGTCAAATTCATGCATCTAATAATTAGCATATCGTATTTAATTTTTTATTGGTAAACGAAGAAATGATAAAATCTTACGTGATACGATGTTTTTTATTTTCGTAAGATTATAGTTGAAATAAGACTTCTATTAAATATTTTGGTAGGAAAAAGATGTTTGCCCCTTCTTGCCCTTTATTGATAACTCTTGGAAGAGGTCTTTGCCACTGCCTTTAGTTACAAGTCTGCTTGCCTCATGTTATATCACGTGAACTGAATAAAGAAACATGTAACCTGTATAACTTTAATCTTAACGAGACTTTTGTACCGCGATCCAAAGCAAACAGAGTCATTCTAGTTATCTCCCTTACAAAAGGGACGTTCATGAATAAAAACGTGCCAGATTGCAATTGTCGCTCTTCTAACTCGGACTTATGTTGCCAAAGATGATTATGTGTCCAAATATAATGTAGGCTTTTGACGAAATTATGAAATGTAATTAACACGCGATGATAAAGAGATTATGCAGATCGAATCTCGAGTCTTTTATCAGTCTAACACGAGGTCACGAACCCCCTTTTTTTATAAGGAAAAGGATCATCTCTTATATTAGTTTAAAAATGTCAAAACTAATTAATATTAATTGCGAAATGTTGCATAAATGTGTATGGTAATATAATATGCTAAGAACTACATAAAATTCTAGATTTATATATACTTACACATGGACACGATTTGTTTTTTTTTTTTTTTTGATATTTGTCACGTTATTCTGATAAAAGAGTGCAAAGCTATCAGTAATAAGTATTTTCATGCGATTTTTTCCCCGTTTGACCCTTGCGTCGTGTACTTCAAACTCATTTTTTAGTCAAACAAGCAGACAGGTTTTCCAATACTTGAAACTTCGATCTCGAATGTAAATAGATGTCACCTGTCACGTTACGTTTACCTTTACTTACGTAAATTGATCTTGTATGCATCTTTGCAGGAACTTAGTAACCAGCGGCAAAAATGAAGTAAATAAAGTACAATGTTATATATGTATGTAATTTCATTGTTAATTTGTTTCGTTTTAGTTAATATAAATTGGTAAAAAAAACCATCTTAATGATTCATTTTAATGAATTGTGATTAATTGTGGAATATTTCATATTGTAAAATTAATTTTTTCTTAAATTTAACTGGAAGGAAAGAACAATAATTGTCAGTTATTTAATATATTATAAATTATTATATGTATTATAGAATGTATATAAATAACATATACTATTTATATTATAAAATTATAAACATTATCAATTAATACAAATAGATTTATTTACGAAAATTTTTTCCCTTTCTTTGCTGTTTTTCACTTTCTTCTTCCAACTTCTGAAGCTCAAGCTCAAGCGCTCGTTGTTTTTTACGACTTATAGGTATTTTTGAAAGCCATGCTGTAATTACATATAATTAGAAAATGATAATAGTCATAACAGCACACGAATACGCACCCAAGAATGTGTCTTCTTCTTCGCGAAAAACAGGATCTTTCGAACTTAACGCGTTTATTAATTCCCCATGTGTCAATGGATGAGTTCTTAGTTGTACTATTCGCTTTGTAGTCATTACCTACTTTACAATAATGTGCAATTGTTCTAATGAGAAAGATTATAAAAAGTTTACGCGCAACAATTGCATAATAATAATATATAATTCTTTCTCTAATACCTCATTAATAGACGCAAATACCGTGCCAATAGTAAAGCCATCGCAAATTTTAGCCATTACAGATGTGTCGAATTGTCTATTAATTCCGGGATGCTATAAATATAATTATATATCTACATACATATTCTTTTCGATAAAAAATTAACGTGCATCGAAATTTATAAATTAAAAAAATTGTCATACTTTATATATTAAATCTTTCCATATGAGAGACATAGATCCATAATCTGGTCTGGGAATATATATAATTTTATCATATGTTTGATATAAGAGTTTCTGATCTCCATCCCATGGTGAACTTGAAGTTCCAATAAGAATCACTCTATCTTCATTTGTAATACTTTTTACTAACTTGGGAAGATCTTTTTTCAGACGTTTTGGATCAGTTTTATCTGCCTTTGATACTTTTTTAACAAACGGCTTCTCTGCTCCTTCCATGAATATCACTGATGGTTGAAGCAGACGTGACACCTTCATGTGAAATGAATCTAGAATAAATACTCATTCCCTAACATTTAATCATCTATAGCTTCCTTAGCATACCTTTAATATTAAATGCATAAGCATAATTAATCCTGATTTACCAGGATATTTCCCAGCAATGTTAGCTGGTGTAATATCAAATAAAGTGGCTCCAAGTTCTGTGCAAATTGCATTTACTAACATTTTTTTGCCACTGCCGTGTGGACCAGCTATTAACACTGATCTTATTAGTGGTGTAAGTTCTCTAAGAGTATTGTTTCCCAAGGGAAGTATACAGTATTCAGCTATCAACTGTCTTATGTCGCCTATTAATATATTTAATACAAAATGATTACTGAAAGGATTACTAAAAGAACATAAATCAGAATGGGAAATATAATATATGGCTATAGATTTAAATTAATATAAAATACTTCACCAAGTGCTGGCAAAGGGTCCTTCCTTTTTTCCCTTAAATTATAATTTATGAACGACTTTTCCCCTTTGAAATTACTAAGTGGAATTTCTTTATGTAACTTAATAATTCCTTGAATCAGTAGTTCTTCAAATAAAGATTCTGTTGTTCTATCAGGTGTCAAATCCTTTTCTTTCCTCTTTTTATTTTTTTTTCCACTGCGGCGAATTCTCTTTTGAGCTTTTTTAGCGCGTTTGCCTTTAAGACCTCTATCTCTGTCTAATGCACATTGTAGTGCTTCTATGTCATCTTTAAATATAATAAAATTATAGCATCAGTATTGTTTTCATATTTTGGTTATTGTAATGGTATAATTTACCTCTAAGTGCTTGGTCAACTGTAATGCGTACTTCATTTTCTACTTCTTTGATTGTTTTATTTTCTATCATGTCTAAGTATGGTAACTGTGCCATATTTACAGCTTCATCTTTATTCTTCCATGCTTCTTGATATTCTTGATTAGCATGTACCAGCTCCGACAAAAAGTTGGAAGGAACTGACTTGAAACCTTGCTCAGTTTCTTCTTCTGATTGTTCAACATCACTATCCTTCTTCGATTTTGATCTTTTAGATTTCTTGGATTCCTTCGATGATCCTGCTGTTGATTTACTTATAGTGCTCTCAGTTCCCTGTAAATATGGAATCCTACTTCAATTTTGTTACATCAAAGAGTTATTGCTGATATAGAGCAGATTTCAAAATGCTGTACAAGCAATACAAGTGTAAATACTAATTTTACCTGTCTGCTAAATATGATTCTAGATCCTCCACTCTCAGCAGATGGCAAGTCTGGAATTTTTCCTGTCTGCTGAAAATAAGTGTTTACCCAGTTTCGGACTTCACTCCTTATATTTTCTTCTATTATAGCGCTTTTTTCTTTACGAATTCTTTCTTTAGCTTCGACTACCAAATTTTCGTATAATTCTTGATATTTAACTTGTTTTTCATATCTCTCTTCTTTAACTTTCTCAGCCTGCCTAGCATTTTCTGTAATTTCTTGACTCGGTTGAAGCATACCTTTAAAAATGGATAAATATAATACATACACACTATTTGTTATATATATATATATATCATTTATTATTTTAATAAAAAAGATACCAATTAATAACATTTCTTCGAGACGTCGTTTCCGAATTTTGCATCTAGTCACGTATCCTCTCCAAACTTTTTGAATTTTTATTACAGCCGTCTTTTCGCACGATTCTTTTATCTCTGCATCTGCTTTAATCGCAGATTTATTCTTTATTTGGCGAATTTCTTTCATAAATTGAAATCTTAATCGGCCTTGTCTAGCGCGTTCGTGAGCCTAACATTTGAACAGATAATATTTAAACGTACATTAATATACAAATAATATTATCATTTTTTAATCTTATATAAATTCGTACCTGTATAAGTCTTATCGCTTCGGATTCAGTCATATTTTTTGGTGGAACTACTTCATCCAAAGCACCTATACCTTTTAAAATACTTTCTATATATTTTCGTTTTCCTTCGATCTCTTGTAAACATTCGCGTCTAAAATACCTCGGAACTTGAATTTCAACTTCTTGCGGAGTAACGCTTAATTTTATTAAAATATCATCGAAATAACTATATTCTGAAAGATCTATTTCGACTAATTCATGTTTTAATTCTAAAATTCTACCAAGACATGAGACTAACAATTCTTTTATTAATATTCGTTTTTGCGGTTGAATTATTTGATCGTAACACAATTCTAATTTATTACAGATAAGAATATATCTTACGTATAATTCCGAAACCGTATTATGAGCTTTTTTACGATCCTTTTGCGATTTAGCGTTTTGCAAATTTGTATCGATTTGAAGGAGTTCCTCCAGATCAGTTTGCGCGTTTTTCCAAAGCTCGTTATATATCACACTTGACATAATCGAAATATCTTTTCTTTTCTATTTAAAAATAAAATTACAGAAAAATATATCGAACGATAATGTGAACAAACACTTTGCTTTATTCGTCTTTCATGATTGTTAGAAATCGTTGGTATCGTAGCAACCATCAATTAAACTAGTATGTAATACGTACAATTCTTTTAAAAATTCTTATTTAAAAAAAAGATTTTATATTTAAATATATTTTTTTATAAGTACATGTAACTTAATTTTTTTTTACAAGTGTTAGCATAATGTGTTTAATTATTTGTATAATCATTTTGCAACTGTTTGAAATAGCTATGTTAAGTAAAAAAGTATGTGTTTATTTGAAGCAAATAACTATATAATTTTGCGACACATATAATGCAAAGATCTGGAATATGTTTACATCCTATAAAGACTCCTGTATAATCTAGTACAAGATAATTTTTATGAGATTCATAAGAATAACAAATTTATTCAAATATATTTCAATTCAAATTGTGTGTTTGAGTACAACATAAAAGAGGGAGTTCGACGCAACCGGCTATTTTTGTAACTCGTAACATGCTTCAGAGCATTCCGGTTGCCTGTTCAAAACGTCATCTTAAGTGATCGTTTGTTCACGAAAATAATTTCTGTAAATACGGTTCATCACCGATTAAAGGTGGTGATGAGAAGAAAGCATTTGCAGTAATGGCGTCGGCATTGGAGCAATTTGTAAATAATGTGCGGACGCTCTCAAAACAAGGTACAACAGATGTTCGAACCTTCCTTATATACTTATGAACCTAACCTCCAAGAATAATCCTAAAGGTTTATTAGAACGTTCTGCGTTAATCTATAATGGTCCTTTCTTTAAAAAAATAAGATTCAAGTTCACAATATTTTCTCATTGTGGTATCGAACACCTCTTCCATTTAATTTTATTCAGATTGTATAAAAATTTCATTTCTATATTAAGTATATCTATGACTAAATCTTAAATATGTATATCAACATTTTTCTTTACAGCGCCATATAAACTTTTTTCTTAAATTGTTTAATATCAAATATATATAAAAAAATATTTTTGAAGTAATTGTTAAATAATATTATTCAATTGCCTTATGTTCCTTAGGTAATTTTAGAGAGCTGTCAGAAATAATAACTAAAAGCACAGATGTTCTAATAAAAAATGGACAACATTTAGATAATGTTTTGGAAACCCTAAATCTGCAGGAACATTCATTAGGTATTTTGGCAGTATTATGCGTGAAATTTTCACTGCCTAATCCTAATGGTGCCAGCAATGCCGATGCTTATAAACCCTTATTTAATCAGGTTCAGGAATTTATCATTGGTTGTAATGGAGAACAAGTTAGATTTGCTTCTGATATATGTAAGTCTCTAACTTTTCTTCTTTTGTATTTAAAAGCATTAAAATTATAATGAAACTATTTTTATAATTAATTTCTATTATTTATATTGTAGATGCAGAATTATGCCACTTATTTACTCAAACATTAGTTGAACTGCAAATACCATTGCGTGGTATTGAACTATTGTGCCGTGCAATACGTAAAATACAACTATTTGATAGCCAGCTTACTTCAATACATGCTGATCTTTGTCAACTATGTCTCCTCTCTAAGTGTTTCAAACCAGCACTTGAATTTCTTGATAAAGATATTACTGGTATCAGCCAGGAGGAAGGACAATTTGATTCAAAATACTTTCTACTTTATTATTATTATGGTGGTATGATATATACAGCATTAAAGAATTATGATAGAGCATTGTACTTTTTTGAAGTGTGTGTAACCACACCTGCCATGGCAGTTAGTTACATTATGTTAGAGGCCTACAAGAAATATATTCTGGTCTCTTTAATTTTGCATGGGAAAGTTTTGAATCTACCTAGGTATACAAGTCAAGTAGTTAATAGGTACATGAAACCACTGGGTCAACAGTACCAAGAATTAGCTACAGCTTATCAAATGAATAGTTGTGAAGAAGTGCAGAATATTATCACCAAATATCAACAACTGTTTACAAGAGATCATAATATGGGACTGGTGAAACAAGTGCTTAGCTATTTATACAAAAAGAACATACAAAGATTGACAAAAACTTTTTTGACTCTTAGCTTAAGTGATGTGGCTAGTAGGGTTCAATTATCTGGACCTGCTGATGCAGAAAAATATATATTAAACATGGTAAATACTCTTATTATTTATTTATATATTTATTTTATATAATATTATATATTTATTATTTATATACAAAACAATGTGTGTGTATATGTGTATAGATGTTACATAAAAATGTTTTATATTTATAATCATAGATAGAAGATGGTGAAATTTTTGCAACAATCAATCAAAAAGATGGTATGGTAGTGTTTCATGATGATCCAGAGAAATACAATTCACCACAGATGTTGGCAAAATTAGAAAAAGAAATGGCAGCATGTATGGAATTGGACAAACGAGTTCTTGAAATGGAAGAAGAAGTTGTTCTTACACCGCAATATGTTCGAAAAGCTTGTGGGCAAAATGATCAAGATGATCAAACACCTGGACCTGCTCCAACAAATGTAACAAATGCGCAAGGTCAATCTAAACATAGCACCTATTCCATGTAACATATATACGTCGTTGTGCGTTATCTTTATTAAAAAAGAGGAAAAAAACGAAGCGAATCTTGTTGAAAACAAAGACTTTAACATTTTGAAGCCTGTTTTGGATGAAGATAAATATCCGGAATTTGGCGAAACATAATCTATTTTGTACAAAATAAAAAGAACATTGCTATCTATCGTTATATCCTTTCTGAATCTCTATAAAAGTGAAGATTGATTGTTAAGTTGTAAGCTATAAAGTGTCTGTAAAGAGTTGCCAACTCAAACATTCTTAATTTTCTAAGCCTTATACAACTAATTTTTGTACAAAATATACTATGCACATAGAACGAAAGTTAAAACTATTTCCTAAGGAATTACTTAACATCTGAAGCAGGCTTTATATGCAATGCAACAAAAACAAAAAAGATTGTACATGTTGTAGTTACAATATTGTGATACATAGCTACAAAATTATCACATTTTCAACATAAACTACATTTGATTCATGTATGGGCATTTTCATGGGAATTCATAAAAAAAACTTTATCAGTACTGATAATGCAATAATGACACATGTACATACATTTCTCACAAAAAGGAAAGTAATGAACTACAAGTGTACTTATCATTCTCGAAAAAAAATATCGCTTGATGCACAACTGTGCCAGGTAAGTACACTACGCTTTTCAGCTCAGTAAAAATTAGTTGTCAATATACATAGAGAATTTAATATACAAGATATACGTGTATTATTGTGATTGTTTTATTTCAAATTTAAAAAAAAAGATATTTGAGATAAATGATTTAGATTATTATGGGAAATATTTCAGAATATTAATTATATTTTGTGCTAAACATTCTGGAATGTACACATGTTTCTTTTTGAAACTAATATTTGTAATGTCACCATCTTTTTGTCAAATGATAGCTAAATATCCAAAACCAGTTTATGGTGTATATTTATTTTTTATAGTTTTAAGCGCTTCTTTTTTACATACAATAATATGATTAAGACTTTATGATAATAATTTTTTTATTTCCGTAAAAACCAGTTGAAATATCTCTTCTTTACTTTCCAATCCATCAATGAATGTTATTGTCTTACAAAAATCATTGTCTTTCATTAATTCGTCTCTATGCTTTAAATACTCTGGCCAAACAATTTTTTCGAAATAGCCAGGAACATCTGGTGGATCGTATACTCTTCCTTTCCTTCTTTCCCAACATTCTTCTTTTGTTAATGTTATGAAATATTTACGGTCACATAAATCTGAAATAACCTTACATTTGAAAAGTAGAAACCCATCTAATATTAATATATTTTTATTAACTGTTTCGGAAGAACTAGTTTCTGTAGGTGACGATTTGATCAATTGTATAACATCTGAACGCATTTTGTTCATATCCATACTGGTTATTACTTCCCAGTTTAAATGATCAAGTTCATCTATTTTTATATGCCGTGGATCATTTTTCGGTAAGAAATAGTTGTCTTGGTATATCACTACTGAATTTTTTAACTCATTATGAAGTCGATTAGTTAAAGAAGTCTTTCCACTGCATGTTGCACCCGAAATACCAAGTACAAGCCATTTCTTTGAAGACATTTTAAGTTTTCTCTGCTAATAATAATTTTACTTAAAATCTAGAATAGGTTAACTCATACTAGCCACGTACTAGGAACATACATATAAACAATGGCGGTCTAGTTACATAAGTTACATTAACTTTATTACTTAATCAATAATAAAGTACACACAAGTGTGTCAATATTTCTCAACACAATTTAGTTAGCAATATACAATAAAATATTTTCATTTACATATACATTTTTATGTATATGTTACGATTCATGAAGTTTACTTGATTTATTACTTGAAAAATATGGTTTAACGTGATAAATAGTAAACAATACTAATCCACCAATGAAGCATAAGCCAGACACTGCAGGAACTATTAATGCAATATTGTGAGAACCAAAAAACGATCGTATTCTATTATCATCGATGAATGGTAAACCAATAATCCATATAGTGTAATAGAGAAATAAAAAGGAAGTTAAAATTAATATCGCTTTACCCCGTTTACGATCGCTATTAAACATTTTACGTTTAACAATCTATAGTAGATTAAACATTTATCATACAAACGTGTAAAAAATAATATTGATTTACAGATGAAATACAATTAAATGTCTATATATTCATGACTACCATAATATCATGTATACTAAGTAAAGTTCATTAATTGGAATTCATTTACCTAATATATAATTTAAGAAATATAAAATTATCATTACTGATCCACATATTCTTTTTCAAACTTCTTAAAATCTTCTTCAGTAAATGCAGTGGCTTCAGGTTCCTTAGATTTCTTTTCCTCTGGAATATACCTCTTTTTCAGAGCTCTGCTTAATAACTGATATAAAATTTTTTGATTAATAAAATTTATTTCACGAGTAATTTAAAAATTTATGGAACTATACCTTATTTGTTGTATTTGGGTCAATACGATTATTGCTAAGTAATAAAAGCCTCTGTACATTTTCATCTGTAGGATCTACTCTTGCAGCTAATTTTTTTTGAGTTTCGTAAACAGTTACTTTGCTTGATCGGCCAAGAATTGTTCCGAGATCTTAAAAAATATTTACTTCTCATTAACTGATAAACGGTCAATTAATCTTTTATTTCGATGCTTATAAATACCTGTTTTATCGTTTTTAGAAACTATCCTGTGTTTTGGAGGGATCAGATCCAGCGAACCTTTATATTTTACGTGTTTTCTTTTCTTTTTTTCTATAAAATAAATATTTTGTGTAATATGAAATATGTATTTATAACCTATACAAGTTAAAATGCTGGATAATAGAATGTATACCTTGCTTTACACTTTTTTCATAACCCAATAATTCAAGTCCTCTTCGTACAAGCGAATTTGACATTTTTGTAAAATTTTAAATCAATTTTTTTTATGTATCATATGACAATACCAAGTGTGAAATATCATTGTACATATATAGTTACAATAGTATCGAAAGAAATGAACTATAAGTATGCCATCTGTACAGAAAATATATTTGATAAGTGTATAAAATACAGAACTTTTTATTTTATCGTTTTATGTTATTAATTAATATTATTTCTTAAAATTTCATATTTTATTAATTTGTGTACTTTTCGAGATACAGATCACATATTTTATTACTTTGTATATATAATTATTAAATATAATTTTGTTTTTAGACAATAATAATTTTTAAATATATAATTGGGAAATTTTTTTTGTTATTTGTTAATTATAAATTGACGTGATCCATGAATCTTTTGGCAATAAACCGTGGATCCAGAAAACTAAAGATCTCCTGCGAATAAAAAGATCGTAACACATTTGTATTAAATTTTAGAAAACATTTATCGCATAGATAAATAAATGATGATTATAAAATAAAAATTTATTTTATACAACTTAAAATAATGCAAAATGTTTATTGTAATAAGTTGTAAATGCTGATGTTGTAACAGATAAAATAACTTGCTAGTGCTTTGTTCCTTTCAAACTATTATTCTATTCAAACTATTACTATATTTTCTATATGTAGTTGCACGTATACATAGAATTTTATTATCTGCGTTTTTTTATCAAAAGAGTTGTACTATGTTAAGTCTGATCATAGCCTGAGTTAGTTGTCAAACATATTGGAATGTCAGCTGTACATGTGTAATCGATTACTAATGCTAAAGAAAGTGATTTTCTAATTTCTGGATTTGTAAAGAAATAAGCAATAAAATTTTACTTTTTAAACGTCAAAATGCATGACGCTTACGAAGAAACGTTAATATTAAATATTTCTGTTCAAATAGAATCTATGGCTGCGTACGGTAAGAACCATATAACCTTAAAACTAAAAGTTTCTAACCCTAAATATATAATTTTATGCGAATATATTTACCATTTCTTGGGTATAAAATTATTTTTTATTGCATCTTTGTAAAATATATTTTTTATTATTTATTTTGAATGTATATTTAATTATAATATTTTTTTATATTTATATGCAAGTATAGTGAATAATAGCAAAGTGTTTCAGATGACAATTTACTGATTGGAACAAGAGAGGGTCATCTTCTTATGTATAATGTACCATCTGTATCAGATGACAATCACAAATTAGAATTGTTACGTCATAGTAAAAACTTTAATAAGAAACGTATCACTCAGATAGATGTTGTTCCAGAATATAATTTGCTTATAATTTTAACAGGTATCTTTATTTTGATTTTTTGAATAAAAAATGGAATACCTAATTTACTGTATCTTTTTGTAGATAATATAGTATGTATTCATGATTTAAACTCTCCAAACTTTCAACAACTTTATCAATTACAAAAGACTCGTGGTGCCACATTATTTGCTTTAGATGTAAAACCAAATCAAATTGTAAATGGTGAAAATCAAACAGTTGTGCACTTATGCGTTGCTGTGAAGCGTAAGCTGCAGTTATATAATTCAAGAGGAAAAAAATTTGAGACACTTAATGGTTTTGAATTAACTGTGCCAGATATTCCACGTGAATTATGCTGGTATGTGTTGTATATTAGATACAAAATAATTTATGTATTCTTATAGAATAACAAAATATCTTAATTCTATCAAAGGTGTGGCGAAACATTAATTTTGGGTTTTCGTGGATTATCATACACAACTTTGAATTTAAATGGAAAAACCAAAGAATTATTTCCAACTGGAAAATCTCCTGAACCAAGTGTTACAAAATTGTCTCATAATTCCTTTGTACTAGGAAAAGACTCCCAATCATTTGTTATGGACACCAGAGGAGAACTGGTTCAACATAATCCAGTAAAATGGTCTGATACACCAAGTGCATTAGGTATAGAATATAGAATATAATTGTGATAAAAACATTTATGTAATTCTTTCTTGAATTGTGTATAATAATATAAAAATTGAATTATTTTAGCTTGGGATGATCCTTATTTGCTTGGAATTGTTCATGACAGGTTAGAAGTATATACTATAGAGGGTTGTCTGCATATTCAAACAATAAAAGATCTAAACAAAGCTAGGCTTATATACAGATGCAAACAAGGGAAAGTTTTTGTAGCATCAATTAGTCATGTTTGGTGTGTGAGAGCAGTCGATGTAACACATCAAATTAGAACATTACTAGAGCAAACTCAGTTTCAGTTAGCAATAAAATTAACTGTATGTTAATAGTAGCTTTAATTATCTGTTTTATTCTAATTCAATGAATCTTTAAAATAGAGTTTTTTTGTTATTTTAGAGCTTATCCGATATAACCGAAGAAGAAAAACATAAACAAATATATAAAATTCAAACACTGTATGCTCATCATCTGTTTCGTAACAAAAGATTTCAAGAAGCAATGGATCAGTTCTTAAAAATAGGAACAGATCCTTATGAAGTGATAATGTTATTTCCTGATTTAGTTACACCATCTAGCAATAATTCTGAAGTCAGTGATCCAACTTTGCCTAAGCTCCAAGACCATGATTTAGAAAAAGGTCTGCGTGCATTAATAATTTTTCTTACTGAAGTTAGATATAAGTTAATGGGTGGTACTGCAAAATCCAAAGATAAGGATAACAATGAGGAAAAATCTTTAGTGAATGGAAAAAAGAATATGACAGCAGTAGCTACAGAACAATTATTAAAGATTATAGACACAACTCTGTTAAAATGTTATCTACAGGTAATTTAGAATTTCTAACCCATAATAAATAGTATCTAATGTCAGTTAATTTGTGTTTATGAAACGTTTTTACAGACTACTGATGCATTGGTAGCACCATTACTCAGATTAAACCATTGTCATTTGGCAGAAGCTGAGAAAACTTTATTAATGCATCAAAAATATCCTGAACTTATTATATTATATCAGACCAAGGGACAACATAGAAAAGCATTGGAGCTTCTTGAAAAGCATGCAAAAGAGAATGATTCTAGTCTTAAGGGCACTGCAAGAACAATACAATATTTGCAGCAACTTGGTAAAGATCATATGGATTTAATTTTGAAGTTTGCTGGTTGGGTTTTGAATGAAGATCCAGAGCAAGGACTTCGAATTTTCATGGAAGATATGCAGGTAATGCATATCATATAATGCTCTCCAATCCTTTTATAAATTATATTTATAATTCCAGCAAGTTGAACTATTACCAAGACCAAAGGTATTGGACTATCTTCTATGTCATCACAAAGATTTAGTAATAACATATTTGGAATATGTAGTACATGTTTGGGAAGATACTAATCCTTTGTTCCATAATGTTTTAATACATCAATACAAAGAAAAATGTTTGGCGTGTATGAGTGAAAATGCTACGCCAGCCGAGAAACAAACAGCCCAACATATAAGACAAAAATTGCAACAGTTTTTAGAAAAATCTATGCATTATACTCCTGAAACGATATTATTACATTTTCCATTTGATAATTTGTTCGAGGAACGTGCAATTATTCTTGGAAGACTTGGACGTCATCAGCAAGCTATTTCAATATATATTAGTCTTCTTAATGATATACCAAAAGCAACTGAGTATTGTTATAACGTATATACTACATATCAAAGTATGTGTTAACTTAAGCATTAAAACTATGTATTTACAAATACGTGCAATTAAATTTTTATTTTTAGATCAAGAAGTTATAGATAAACAAAAACAATCCGATGGAGCTGATGAAGTCTATGTAATGCTTATTCAACAATTGTTGAAACCCGACGATAAAGGAGTTTTAATTGCAGGTAAAATTTCGATGTGTGCAATATTATGTCCATTTTAAGATAACAGTTAATAGTTAATATAATAATATATATAATATTATATTAAATACTATAAGAAACACATTATATGTACATTAGGATGTGTCCCAGAAATGCAAAGAACAGCAGAGCCTGATTTGGAAATGGCACTTGAACTGCTTGAGAAGCATGCATCGAAGATAAATCCACTAAAGGCATTAGAGCTTCTGCCTGATACAGTTCCTATAGGTAGAATCAAGTACTTTTTAGAAGTTAGTTTACAAGAAAAATTAAACACTGCAAGAAGGATACAAGTATTAAAAGGATTACTTTACGCTGAACTCTTGCAAGTACAAGAGCAGCGTATGCATTATGAATCACAGAGCGTTCTTATGACGGAATTCAATATATGTCCAGTGTGTAAAAAGAGATTCGGCAATCAGAGGTCGGTATTTAAATACTATATAAAATAATACTGACTGTAATTATTGTACAAAGAAATTACCATATCAATTATTTTTCAGTGCGTTTGCGAGGTATCCGAATGGTGATATTGTACATTATTCGTGTCAAGATCGTAAGGCATAAGCTATATCTAGTTAAAAAATGTATTTATATTAATTATTACGTGATGTAAAATGTACATTGTGACATCCTTCTGCTCATGATATGTATATAAATGTATACATTTTCCATTTACCTTTCTATTTATGTTTGCTGTGATCTGCTTTTAAGCTTATTTTTTATTGTAATACGATTCAATATTTTTATCTATAAGAAGAAATTTCAAAAAATTTAATTACATTACACACACACGCGCGCGCGCGCGCGCACACACACACACACACACACACACACGTTACTTTTAAGACACAATTACAAACAATTAAAGAAATATTATTTTTCAATTCTTCAATTTTAAGCGTTTGAAAAATATCAAATAAAGATGTTTCGATAATTAATTTCGAATTAGGGAATGATGAAACGTAACGAAAGAACGAATGCGATTATTTATATTGTATATGTATGTTTTACTCTTTTATTTAGGACTTTCTCCTATATTTGATATTTCTTGAATATTCAAAATAAATTTTCTCTCGTAATTGAATGGTTGTCATATAAATTTTCGTAATAATGTGTAACGGAGAGGATGGGGCGTGCCCGGTCCAGAATATGGGTAAACGGGACTAGTGATGTCATAAGCTATCTTGTATTCCTACGCCGGCTGTTACAAGGCAGGTACGGTACCGATACAAGTGCACTTGTAAACGCGTACGTTTTAATCATATAAATTTGTCCAATAAAAGGTCAAATATACTTATTTTTTTAGTTACTCTCATTATAAAATGATAT
This sequence comes from Bombus confusus, assembly GCA_014737475.1. Lineage (NCBI taxonomy): Eukaryota > Metazoa > Arthropoda > Insecta > Hymenoptera > Apidae > Bombus > Bombus confusus. Next base: position 3,853,967 of record JACXIV010000041.1, read on the forward strand.
TATAGATATCAAGCAAAAAATTGCTATTCATACATTTTTAAACGATATAAATATATAATAAAGTGACTACATTAATAAAACTTAATAGGAATATTTTCTTATTTTGCACATTACTAACGCGTAATTTTATAAAGGCTCTATAATTATAAGAAGTAAATTTGTTTCAAAAACAATTATTTAACAAGAATTTCATTGGTTATAAAATGTATGTTATCTAAAGACAATACATAAGAAGAAAACAATGCACAAGTACAACAATTATTTATTTATTCCATAGCTAAATGATCAATACACTTATATTAATAAAAAAAAAAAAAAAAAAAAAAAAAAAAAATGTACATCTTTAGCATTTTTGAAAATAATATACAATATTCATTTCGACATGTAACATTGTTAGCCGATAATTAAACGAACGTTTCAAAAATCATTCCAATTGTTTCTAGAACTACCAGAATAATTCAAGTGACTAATTCATAATTTTTCATAAAAATTCTACAGATCCAAAACGGTACATTTTTGGGGGGGATTTTCTATGATTTGTTATAAAGTATAGGGATAATTTCATTTTTCCGTTACATTATACCTTTCATTTTCATTTCTTTATTGTTAAAAATATCATCCTACGAAAATTATACATCGGTTTGCTGCAGACATTCATAATGTTACGCGTGCTTCTTATTGGTGGATGAGAACTGGGACTAGCTACGCTGGCGTAGGTCGACGCCGTATGCGCTCAGTCAGTTGCGCGCCGGTCGAGTGTGTGGATGGATTTGTGTGGATCGTTATCGGTGGTTTTTGGTGTACATCGGCTGGTTTTTATGCGAGTACTGGGATAAAACGTTGTCGCAGGGTATCCTCACGAGAAGGTATGTACACCATTTCCTCTGGTTTCAGTTCGAAAACACGAAAGCGATCAAGTTTTACGATCGGCTGTCTCGTGACGGCTCGGACTTTACAGATAAAAATGGCGTGTGCCGCCTTAGCTTCCCCGATTTCTCCTTACTTTTGAATCGTTACACACCATTTCGTTACACGTATCTTTTGACAGCGCTCGAACGACACTCATATTCCAATGGTACGTGAGATCGTTTGTCATTTATCGTAATCGCTTTACTTTTCACAATTTCTTCGGTCAAGTGCTGCATTGATTCTAGTAATAACGAACCTGTGCCCACTGTGCTATTAAATAAGCTGTTTCGTTTCACCTCTCAGATATAGGAACATTCGTAATCTACTTACTTTTATGTATAGCTCTAAAACTGTACATAATTAAGATACAAAACTTGTATCAAAGAAATGAAAATGAAAGATATATAATGTAAGAAAAAATAAGATTATCTATGTATCTTATAACAAATCACAGAAAATCCCTTAAAAATGCATCATTATCAATCTAAATTTCTTTAAAAAATGATGAATTGGTCATTTGAACTATTATAGTAGTTTTAGGAACAATTCGCTTGATTGTACGACGAATATTTCTGCTAATACTATGAATACCCGTTATTTCTTTTGAAGTAAGATCATTGTGCTTTTGGATTCGCATTTATAGCGTCTTTAATTTCCGCTACACGGTGTCCCCTGAATGGTTTTGTTCACCTGTCAAGACGCCCTATCTGTCGGTGACCTAATTTTGCTCTCCACTGAAAATCTGTCAAGCATTATACCATCGTTCGCCGGAATATCAGACTACTTGTTTGCCGTATATAAAATCGAACGCCGTTTTCATCGCTGACCTAAAAAATATACTCGCGGTGTTTTACAAATAAGTAACGCGAAAATATTCAAGATTTTAAAAATACGCGTTCGAATAAATTTTACGCTCTGTAGTTCTTATGGTTCGTCATTGTATTCTACGTTGAAAAATAATTCCTTAGAAAAGTTAACCGAAGATAATCTAATCATTTAGAAGTACGTATTCGGCGCTATTTTATCTTGATAACACTGTAAAATGGACATTTGACGACAATCGTGTTTACACTTCGTTTCAAAATAACTTTTGGGAAATGTCATTCGTGCGAAAAGTATGGACGTATAAAATTCAAAAATATCCCTAACGGTGATATAGATACCGGTGAATAATTTTTATTTATATTTACCCGGAACTCGTACCAACATTAATAAAAATGATCCAATCACGCGGCATAGTTATTTAATTGGTGACTGTGTTATAAATTGCCAGTTCGTTCGGTGTAAATGATTTCGTCATGATACCGAATTCGGTGCTGAGTCATTGTTAAAAACCTTCCAATCGTTCGTAAAATATTATAATAAATTTTTACACGGCAAAATATTAGAACAGGAAATTATTATATCGATTCTAACCGCATATATCTATACATATCTGTTTTTACGTTTATGACATTCGAGACTGGTATAGTCGATACATATCTCGAATCGAATATCTCGAAACTTTTAACCTCCAGTTAAAACGTTTTCATAATTATAAATGATAAGTTAACACCTACAAAAGATTATATATTACATAAAATATGGGTAGCGTGGAAATAATGGTAATAATTGTTTAATAAATCTAATTTTTGGTTTAGTAATAGCTGTTGGTTCTCTGTAGTGTTGTGTTTACAGTTACGTCACCGTTGCCGGGCTTGGGCGTGTGCGCGTCTTCGGCATAAATTAATAAATTAGTGTCGTGCCGATCGCTTCTTCCGGATTGCGTTTTCGGCGACATCTGCCTGTTTCATTCAAACCGGAACAATGCTCGTGCGTCAAAACGTTACGTTGCGCAAATGATATATAACTCTACGGAGGTATTATAAATTATTATTATAAATAAATTTATACAAAATTCGATACTTTTTGTTGACAGAATTTTGTGAAATAAGTGATCATACACACTACACCACTTATGGTTATCTTCTAGAGTTACGATATGAAACAGTATAACGACTAAATATATTAAAAATTTTTATAAATGTATTAAAAATATATATATTATATGTATAATATTATATTACTATAGTATAGTATAGTGTATATATAGAGCATTTTCTTGTTTTTTTGGTATTTGCTACAGTTCCCGTACTTGGTAACGTGATCCGGTAGTTGTAGCAGTGTAAACATTTTTTGCTAGTGGTTCTTAGAAAATTTTTACCTTGCGTCAAGGGTGGTCCCTTGACAAAGTCATTGGTAATCATTGTAGTCGTTGATAATTGCTTAGCCATGTTTTCACGCGTTCAACGCTCTGCAAAATTTAGGGAATCTGTTTAGAAAGTGGAAAAGGCCCTAGGGTGTAAAGGTTGCGTCGTGATTATTGATATTTATTCATGGAATAGTCGTTAGTTTTAATGGGCGTCTTTTAAATGTGACGGTTCAGAAGCGGACATCGATGCATTTTCAAAGAAGTTGTATGTAAATTATGTTAGTGCATGATGTCACCAGTCGATATAGTAATATATGTGCTGTGAATATGGTTATTTATTATCAACATCAGGGCACTCTTGCACAATTGAATCGATATTATCAATGAAATTTTACAAGTTATAAATTACTAATGTTAACAATATTAATATCCGAGTATAAAGTATGTACTTGTTAAGACTAGATAGATAGATCTAGTTTAAGCACCGGGTTAATTGTCGAATATGAATTCTATTAATAAACGATGCAAATTTAATGGTACTGTTTCGGAAAATTGCGTTTCTGTTAAATTCAGTTAGGCCAAATTTATACTACTTCGCTGTAGACGAACAGCGTAAATTCGTTTTTATCACTTATCGTCAATTGAAATATATATTATTATTTTTAGATACTAAGATACACATATTTGCAAATACTATAGGTATTGTTACATTGTCGTGTTCCTGGAGCACAGATTACATTGCCTCCTTCTAAAAATACCCATGGGACGTTTTCAACTTTTCTGCCCTGATTGGCGTATCCATACGTTTATCATGCGCCATAGGGAAACGATATTGCGGCGTAACATTTAATAAGTGCGGGAGCACATACGTATACATGTACTAAGGACATTGCACCGCGCTCATCAATTCTCCAGCTTCCTTTCAGCGTGTACCTTTCTATATACGTATTACCTAATTTCTTTTATAATTACGATCACATGGTTATTAACGATGGATCGAAACCGGATTTTCAGATTCGCGAAACTCAAAGGCAACATTTCCTGGGATTTCAAGACCCTGGAAACTCAGAATGCTTATATTTTTCTTCTTTCTCCTAAGGAGTACCTATTTTGTTAGGAACTAAAATGTTGAGAAATTTTTGTCAGAAAATCGAATTATTTTTGAAGCCAAAGTGCAAGATAATTAAATTTTTATGCTTTACTGTTCCGTAATAGAAATTGTGAAATTATACGTGAACTCGATTTGATTATTATTAATAAAGATAAAATCAAATAAAATAAATTCGTAAGTTTTGAAGAGTTTCCAGTGTTTCGTCTCTAATTTTTATTTGATTAATTAATTATCTAGCTCCTTTCGTAGTTAAGATTTTAAGATCGTTTCGCTGTTATGCAATTCGTATTTTCTCACGGAGGAAAATAACTGTACACGACGAGATGGAGATAGTTTATGAATGGAATATTCCAAATTCCCGAGTTTCTTGTGCCACTTACTGGCACAGAGTGCATATTTACATTACGTATATGTATTATATTATGTTACGTATAGGTCAGTAGGAAATCATACAGCGCGCACAAAGTATAAAATATTTTGTAATCCTTTGTTTCATGTATTATTCATCAATGTTAAAGCATACTTATTATCTTAAGGTGATTCTTGAATTACACGGTTCGTTTCTCCGAATACGTTTCGTAGAAAGCTCGTAAAACAGCAATGGGCACGAAATTTATTTAAATTCGATAACATCTGCAATATTCGAGCAACAGGATTGCGTCGTTGATTTTTTCTTTTCCCCTTTTTAATGGCGTAAATTCGTTCTTTTTATGCTCGGTATATTCAGTCGATTTACATTTTCATTGTGTATCGCGATATAGAATGTTGAAAGTTTCTTGACTGTAATAGCAAAACGAATGAATTTTTTCGAAAAAGTAAAGCCGCATAACGCAATCGCTTTTTAAAATGCACGATGTGGGTTTGTGGATCGTAAATTGGCACAGAATCTCTAATTAAATAATTCTAGAAATTAATTACGTTTTTCCTCTCTATTTACGTAATTACATATTCGTAGTTTTTTTCGTTCTATCTTAAATTAATCTTCTTATCTTTTACCTTTATTCCTTCATTTGTTTTTTTCACTATTTCCTAAATTGATATTTTTATTATTTTATAATTGTATGCTTATCTTTGTACGCAGCTTACGATAAACAATATCGTAATGTCTTGGCGAAAATAATTGTATAATATAGATCGTAAATTATGTAATATTATAAACAAACATTAACTGGATCTTTCGCGCAATTGTGTTACTCGATAACGTCCGGACTCTCTTATTGCTCTTGTTTTTCTTTATCGGCAAAGAAACTAGTTCTCGAGATGCGTCGCCGCCGAACCAGCTACTTCGAAGTTTTTATCGCGCGATCGGCTAATTAACCGATGTTCAATTTCTTAATTGAAACGGGTGTAAAACAAGAGGAAAGTTCTTGTTACTGGAAACGTTGCCTTCTGGTACGACGATCGGTAAAAGACGTTTCCACTTTTTCCTCTCGAATCGCACGCCGTTATCTATCATGGAATCTACGATATTTTCTCTGTTACGTTGTTCTCTCGATTCGTCGCATCGTTCTAGCGATGAATCACGGCCAGCGTATTTATAAGCGGCTAGATTTTTCATTTTGCGGGGACAGAATTAAACGAAGACGTTGATCTATTTCGAAAGTTGTTTTTCGTTTGATTAGGTACTCTTTTATCGACGAATTTCGCCGGTAAACTATTTATAGTCGCGTTCGAACGGATCTAGCGTTTTCGCACGAGAGAAAACGAAGTTAGGAAACGAGCATTACAGACACTCTGATGTTATTTGTCTAAATTATTCACGACTCGAGAGATTAACGATCTTCTCTTGTAATCCATCCTCACTGTCTTATTTCTTAAATGAAAATATTTCCAAATTATACGTCAAACGACCATCGATCTAACTACAATATTATTTAAATATTTTCTACGAAATTTCTCTTAATCTATTCCACGTACGTTCCTAATTAAAAAGTTATTTCCAAGCCATCCGATATAAACGCGTTCAACGTTCCAGTCTGTAGTTTCTCAAGTTTCTCGAGCTCAATGAATTTCGCTTTCTCGCGTTTGCCAGCCGAAAGCGATCACCTCGATGTGCAAATTTTCGGCCGCAGCTTTAAGTGGTAAACGATGAGTTGTAACCACGGCGTTCAAGTAAATGACGGAGGTAACCAAGTCGGCCGACAGCGGATTAACGTAAATGCGGACGTGACGTAGTTTCGTCCACACAGCGGTGGACTACTAGTCGTGCTCTATGCACCAGCTTCCATAGCCTTAATCGAGGCCTTTTTTCGGCCTTCGTGCACCGTCCGCTTTATTTTCTCATCCAGCGAAAATACGTGGCCGGCCACGAGTATCGGAACGCTCGTTAAACTAATTGTAGAATAAATAATTTTGAAGAAGGACGACTCGGAAATTTCAGCACCGTCTAAGAATATAATAGCGGTAGTTAATGGAAGCGAATCGCTGAAGCGTTTTTGTAAATAGCGCATCATAGGGCGAAGATGTTTATTTTTACTATGAGATCGTTGCTACGAAACAGTCGGTATAACTGTATTTATTGATCTCGAGCTTGCTTGTACGCACACGGCCGCCAGCATCGAATCTGCTTTTCTGAATCCCTACAAGTTGCAGGTTTTTGACCTTTCGATGCTGCACGCCGAGTCATCCTCGATAAATAGGAAAGCACGCCAGCTGCCAAGGAATTTCAAATCCGAGCGCGACGATAATCGGGGCCCACCGGAACATACCGTCGTGCACGTGGACAGTTTGGCTCAGACTCGTCGTCTGATCCACGCGAATCGTTAAACGCAACTCGAAGATCCCACGTGAAATTGCTGTTTGTTAGGGAGAAGGTAAAATATTTTAGACACCGGTTGAAATTCATAGTTGCTGACGCAAGTATTCGAACATTTGGAGTTCTATGGGAGGCGACAAAAATTATTATCTGACAATTATGCAAGCATGGGAGTTGAAGAAATATCCGTACACGAAAGTTATTCGATCTTCGTACCGAATAATGTTTATCGAAGTAATTTTTATTCTGTACAATTACGAAGATATACCAGGTAACAAGCTTTCACTTGTTCATTCATTTTTAGAGAAGAAATATCTTTGAACATTTACTTGCGTTAATAATTTGATAGAATCTAGGACGAATTAATTAACACGACCTTTCTCAGTATTCCATTCACCCAGTTTAGGTATCGGGGTTCCGGATTGCTGAAAATAGTTTTACTGCTCCAATATTGGATTCTGTGCCACGCAACTCGCTAGCCAAAAAAGGAACGAAAACAGACAGACCATGGCTGTGAATATTTTCACCCTTCTCCCATTTTCACCGTATCGAAGTTTCAAGCTTAAGGATTGGATAAATCGAAGCACCGACACGTTTAATACGCGTATGCTCGTACATTTAAATATACGTAAACCAGAGACCTCCAATTTTTACGAATATCAACTCTACACGTTGAAATATCTCATGGTGGAGTACGTACAGTTACTACGATATAATGAAGTTGCGAATTGAAGTGTTAAGCGATGCTGTCATACCCAGGGCTATTATAGCGCTCTATTCTTTTCCATACGAATCGAAAATGACAAAAATTGCGGTCAGTTTCTTCTCAGGGTTCTCGAACATCAACGTATTTCGATCTGACTTTAATTTCAACCGAACGAAGGGTAGTTTTAATATTTTGAGAAAATCCGAGCGAAGAAAGAATCGTTAGCACCACGGATTGATCCTGAAATTTAACACTAAACCTACCTAAATTTCTTGCGTACTTATTGACCGCTCGCGATAAGCAGGATAGACTACAAATTTTTCCTAAAAAAAAAAAAGCAAACTAGAAATAGATACCGAAGAATATATCGTACGCGTATTTTATGAAAAGTCATAGATTAGCAAGCGATACGATAACGTTTAAATATGGTAAAATTTGTGTAGAAATTTGCAAGCGGTCGATTTGACCCCTGTGGTAGGTTTAGCGTTAAGAAATTACCTCGACATTCTCCTCGAATTTAAGAAATTATCCAACGGTAGAAAAATACGATTTGATCAAAGATAAAACGAACAACGTAGCAGAGGTAATTTTTTTGTTTTGCTCAATCACCGGGTATCGATTTTACAAGCTTACAATATTACGGAGGCTACTATAGTTGGTTTACTCTGTATTCGAGTCATCGCATCGTCTAGTCTCGCTCTTAACCTCATTAACCAATGGACCCCTCTTCCGAGTCGAATAAAGTCGCATTGTTGACGGCCTCCGCTGCAGCCGGGGACAGTGGAAATCAGGTCGCCCCCCAGCCACCTCGATTTTCATCGTTCATTGTCCCTCTGTATTCGTTATACCTCAGTTATCCCACTTACTGAGTAATCGCGTGGCAAATAATCCAGAGGCATAGAGATTAATTCCACGGAGGTCGCGACTCGAAAAACTTTAATGCCAAAGCGCTTGATCAACGCCTGTTTTACGTACTTTGATAATTATCGACGTCTCGTTCACCTAACCGGTTTCGATGATTTTTGTACATGTTGTCGACGATACGATTCTGAGCAACTCTTTTCCTATACAATATAACCACCGTCACTATACCTTAGTTTAGATTTAAATATTCGCGAAAAACTATCGCTACCATCGCAGTGAATTCTATGCGTAATACAGAATATACAATTGCGTCTATATAATTGCACGGCCGTGACAGCGTGTGCGCTAATATTAGCGGCCAGATAAAATAATATCTAACCCGTACCTAATCTTTATCTTTTGTTCGTGGCTTATGTAGGTTTGGGTTAAATGTCGTTTTACTCGGCGGCGGCCATCTAATACCAGCGCACACGCTGTCACGGACGCATAATTATACAGGCAGAGCTCACTGTAGTGGTATCGACAGCTTCGCCTATATCTCGGAAACTATGGCCGAGCGGCTGTTACACGTATGGGAAAGAGTTGTTCGAAATATCGATTTCTACAGAGTGTTCAAAAATCATCGAAATCGGTGAGATGCATAAGATACAGATAATTAGCCGTACGTCGATTTTCTCTACTTTTCGTTTTCTGCAGTTCACCAATTTTGGCAAGTAAGCGGCTCGAATAAAAACAACAACGGTTAGCTGTCCGCTGTGAACGCTTCGTCTGCAACCAACTATAATACACTTTTTGATGCACTGCAGAATTTTATGTATGTGATTAGTTCTTCGTACGCGTCATGGAACGGAGAAGGTTGAAAATAGTCGAGATATCTTGTTATTGCCTTTGAACCGGCTAAAGGAAGTGGTATTATTTCGAGGCAAGTTGACGCGGTTCAAAATAATAACGAAGTCCTTTACGTTCGCTCGAGTGTATCGTAGTAGTACTTGCCAGGTAGTAGTACCTCTCAGGGATAGTTGGGACAGGCAGGCACAGGCAGGATATACGTACTAAATGTACCGCGTGGTTCTGCAAAAAATGGTCGATAAAAGTCCCTAACCATTTCTCATTTCATCTCGTACTTTCCAATCGTGCCACAGCTATTTTCGTCTGACATTTAAGTATTGCCGAACTTTCATCTACAGAGTGACCATCGATCACACTCTTGAGCTAATCAACTGATCGATTAGAATCGTAGATATGTTCCAAATACGAGTTAGAAGCCAGTGCCTCTGTCAATGTCTACACGGTCTTTGTAATCGAGCTTTCCCTTTTCTACTTAGGAAGCTTAGAAAGATCGCTGTTATCGCTAGACACGCGAGACAGTGTCAGATTGTAATTAATTCTTGAATATATCGGAGCCAGTTTGCTCTTTGTTACAATTTTCAACGATCCTTGTCGTATTCTATGATTTTGAAAGACGTTCGCGCTGGAAATTTTTCTTACTCTGCTCTACTCTGCTCGAGGCAGGACTCGTTAAAGGAGATTTTTGTGCCGGTAACGATGCACCGTATTCGCTCGCGTCGCAGTTAAAGAGCCTAAGGAGGAAGAATTAATTAAAACTTCGTTCCGTTTCTCGTTCTCGTGATGCTACTAATTCGTAGTCGTACGAGTGTTATTAAAATAAAAGTTAAGAAATTACTTGCATTCGGTTAATTAATACGCGAATGTCATAGCAAATACGACGATTTTGTACAGTCACACACGCTACAGTGGTTCCAGCGTGCAACTCTACAACCGCAGTCTTTTTCGGCCTTCTTCGACCCAATTATATTTTTCTAACGTTGAAACATATCTGTAGCGTAGACACGAAAACACGAAAAACATCTTATTCGTACGCATGATTTGTCGTTTCGGTTTAAACGTGTCTTGGCACTTTACGAATTCTTCCTAACGTGAAAACATAAAAGTTAAGTAATCAAATTTCGAGATATAGACATTTGAGGCTCGCCATAGGCTTGACGATGTTACAAACGTTGTTATTCACGATGGAACACCCGGTATATAATATATATATCGTAAACATTGGCGCCACGGTGACTCCGCTGGAAAATCAATAGCCTGGCTGTGTTCGTGGCGAGTGGTAAGTTCATCTTACCTTCGGCGTTGCGGCGTTTGGGTCTATATCGTGCTCTTTTGTGCACGATATCGAATGGTGTACCCAGACAGGTACACACCTGGTGGATGTCGCTCGAGCGTGTACTTAATATTACGGACAGAGAACCGATTATAAACTTGGCGAATATTGCGAAACGAATAATACGGTGTTAAGTGGGATACATTTACGAGGTTCGAAACGAACCGACCTTTTCTTCCATTTGGTTACTCGATCGGATGTAGTACGAAGTGGGAATATATCTTCTTCCCAATGAAAATTCTTTGTTTTAAATAAATTCTTTTTTACCACGACAAAGGTACGTACCTTTAATCCTTCCGTGACTAACGAGACAATTACGTTCCAAGGTAACTTCTAGAAATACCGCCGAGTTATTACGTGTAATTTTTCTGACATCACTGAGCACTTTTGAAACATGTCTCGTTATGAATGAGATTTCTCTTGCGTCTCATCCCGTGTTTCTTTCGTCCGAAAGATCTTCGTTTCAACATAATAATATTTATGTCAACATATCGCTTACTTGTCTCTTGGTCTTTGTCTCACTCTTAGTCTTCTTTACTGAACATCTTCCTGTCGAAACGCAAAAATTGCCTCAGCAGCAATTATTTAGAATGCAAGTAATTGAATCGATGTCTTATACGCGTCAGTAGCGGCGAATGTAGTATTTCTTTTAGCTTTTTTTTTTTTTTTTCTAAATCCGAACTAAGTCCGCGCGATTATATCATTACGTTACTCATAAAAAATTTCAGAGTGATACAAGAAGTAAGAGAAATACGAATGTTTCAATCGCAAAAATTACAGCGGATGACTATTGTCATTTATGCGACCGTCTCGTGTCTCAGTGTCAGGATGCGACCGCTTCGGAGTTAAAAAAAAGAAGAAAACTCCTTCGCGAAATGATTAAAGTCTGTCGAGCGGACTCTTCTCGTTCGATCGGCTGACAACCGTGTTACGGCCGCTATATTAATCATCCACTTCCTCTAGGAAACGAATTTACAAGCGGTTGCGAGAGCCTCTTTGACCGGGCAGAAGGTCGTGCAGCTTTTTCTTTCGAGTCAAGGTGAAGGCGAAAGCTGGGTGTTGGTGAGACTCTTTCAGAAAAAGACACAGAAGAGAGTTGTCGATGGTTGCTTACATCGAGGAAGCTTAATTAACAGGCAGTTCCGTATATTTGAGACTGTCGAATCGTTTGGCGACGACTGTTCGTATGGGATATATCGCGTGTTAAAAAATATTTCAAAGTCAGACGAAAATGTTCCACGGATCTTCCACTATTTCTCTGGAAAGCAAATATTTTAACGATACAAAGGACGAAAACGAAGACGAAGAACGTAAGTGAACGGAAGGGCATAGCAGATTTTTCAAGTCATACTTTCGTCAGACAAGCGTTGAATCGCGAATAAACGCGTATAAGGGCAGTAAGCAGGAAGATTGGAGGATTTTAGAGATTCACGGTGCAAACGGAAGCCTCGCGCTCTCACGTCAAAGGACAAAGAGTTTGTTGTCTCGCGGTACCGTTTCTTTCAGTCATGTTTCCACGACTAGAGCCGTAACTGGGACGGTCCTAGTTTCCTTGATTGCAGTTGGACTCTGCCTACACCCTTTTTTATAACTCGCCTTATTTGATCGATTACGTTAGTTCATGTTAAACACGCTATTATGTAACGTTATTTCGATCCTTTGGTCGATCGATTAAAACTTAAGAATTCGCCTGGGAGGTGTCTATTTAGTTTCTTCTGTGCGAATAACGAAGAAACGATTCGTTAGACACGTCGACGATTGCAATTTTTGTCACGACGACCAAATTTTCAACTTTTAAGTTCCCTTGCTTCGACCGTCATTTACCTATGAAAATTTCCTTCGTAAGATTGTTGGACAATTTATCTCGGAGTAAAATGAGCAAGAGAAAAAAATGAAGCGAGGACGGAGCAAATCGACCTCTATAAGTAAAAGAGACGAGAAGTAGAAGAAAGCTTCTTCCGCTGGAAGTATTGATTTATCAAGGATTCTTATAACGGAAGAACGTACGTATCGTGTAATTTTATAATTTCTTTTTAAACAGCGCGAATCGCTCTCTTAGCGTAAAATAATATATTTACGTAAATAGATACGCGATCCTTCGACTCGCAGAAATACAGCGGTATTAATAATGCGTGTGAATAATAAATAAGAAAGTACTAACAAGTAACAAAAAAAAAAAAAAAGAAAAAAAAATTAAAAGCAGAATTTACAAACGACGGATCATAACATTTTTCAATGTAATAGCATTTTGTTTCTTCGCTCTTCCACCATTCTCGTGTTTCTTTTTAGAATGCGAACGGTTACGACAACTACGGTTTAGCCTATGATTATCACAGGCTGTCTACGTAATAGGTGTAATCATTTAACATTTGTGTATGCAAGAATTTTTTTTCCAAATCACCTCGCAAGCAACGGTATTGCAGCTATTAATTTTCCATAACATCCTGTCACTCAGAAGTTACGTGTTCGATCATCTGCGTATATTGGAATACTTGAAACATCATCAGCAGTTCGATGGATTACAGAGAGCTAGGAATTAGATGCGAAGAGTTAATGAACGTTGCAAGCGATCAAACTCGAATAAAAAGCGTAAGAATCCTTCTCGGTACTGAAGTTCTTCTACGAGTCAATCCTACGCTAGAGCGAGTAAAATTAACCTTCCTCGATGATCGTGTCATTCACTTTTGTGATTCACTTCACCCCGCCCACTGTTAGCCGTCAAGGCAGAGAGCTAATCTTTATACCCTTGCCCCGTCGGTTTACTTCTCTGCTTTCTGGCAACGCTCATTAAAGTATACCGGTGCTCGCATAATTGCTCTTAATTTACCGTAAGTGTCTGTCAGACACTAAAAGAATTTCATTCATCATTCTCGCTTTACTTTGTTCTGCTCCTTCGGTCTTCGGTCCATTCAAACGACCGGTAAATTGGTTCGACGAGGAATGTCGATTCTTTTTGTCGAAAATATATCGGGTGACTTGAAAATACCATACCATACCATATCGGATAATAAGTAATACGTCGGAATGGAGAGTCCGAATATTTTTATATTATTAAACTTAACGCGCAAGATATCTTGCGTATTTTCGTCTCGGAAGATTCTTTTGACAGGGTCGACTTAGGACTTTTGTTCTTTTGGTTCAAACTGATCCGGAAAAGTGCATCGAAAATGTCGTAAATTGGATAAACAGAGAAGCTCGATTTCTTCTGCTAAATTACAGTGGATCGATTTGTATAACTGGAGTTCATAAAATAGAGCAGTTCGTCGCTTTTCCCTGCTACTTGTGATTTTTCGCATAATAGGAGCTCACGTTCAGATAAGCGAACTCGATCAACGAAAGTTCAGTTAATGGGGCATTAACTAACATTTCGTTCCATTAAACGGTGTTCTGCTGTAGTCGTGGGAAATGAGATTTTGTGTTTTACTATGGTAAATCACGTGTCATTGGGGAACAGCGCTCTTCCTGTACGGATTCATTCGTCGATATTCTCGCGGAGAAGATCGATCGGTTTATTTAAAAATTCGCCCTGGCCTTTACGAAATGACTCAGTATTTGACGTTCGGTGATAATGGAGCTCAAGGTTTCTTTCAACGTCTAAAGAAATAACGATTTATGCGTTTTCAATCGGAACAGCGAATGTAGCAGTGTAGCGTTTATACCTATATTGGAAAGCGTCGGTCTAAATATTTCAGAGGAAACGCGATAACTTTTATCCTACGATCTGACTAGTTGGATGCGTTACGTGCCTAGTAAATGTTCTTTAAATGGAATCGTTTGGATGATTCACTCGTTCCATGTTCGAATTACTTTTCTGAAATAATCGTGCGGTTAGCGAAGCACAGGGAACGTAGCTTAGGACAATTTTATTTAAAAAAAAAAAAAAAAAAAAGATAGATCAGCATAGATAAGCGTGAAATAAGTACAATTTTTTTTTAGATATCGACGAAACATTAATCTATATACGTCCGAACACCTTCGCTATATTTTTCAAAATAATATCATCCTTCCCTTACATTCGATCTAAACTAAAATATAATATGATTAAATGTTTGCGTCACTGTTACTACATTACTTTCAAAGGATGACCGTACATTCCGGAGAATATTTGATAGGTAAAACAAAAAAGGAAAAAAAAGAATGCTATGAAAATCGCAAGATAAAATAAACTTATCTTTCAGTCGTGTGAATGATTTGAGTCGAGAGGATTTTCAAATTGTCGATGCAAATGTGACTTAACACTAAACCTATCGACACTTCTTGACTTATTGACCGCTCGCGATAGGCAGCACAGACTATAAATTTTTCCTAAAAAAAAGCGAACTAGAAATAAATATCGAATAAAAGTAATAGATTAGCAAGCGATGCGATAACGTTTAAATATGGTAAAATTTATGTAGAAATTTGAAGGCTGTCAATTTAACCGCTGTGGTAGGTTTAGTGTTAAAGGATTCGCGTACGTAACTCTCGTCGCTGGAACCGCGTACGAAAGGTCGATACCGGGGAAGCGTAGATTCGAGAGGAACAATCGTGTATCAAAGTTCAAAAAGACGAAGCCGAGATCACGATTAGACGAGCGTGGTTCACGTAGGCGGATGAAATTCGAAAGTACGGATATATCCCGAGGCATCCGTGACCCCGTTGAGTCCTACTCTTACAAATCAAAGGTTAAGCAACGCGTGCAGAAACAGTACGAGGCAATTTTTCTTTTCTCTGGCTAACTCGCGTGTCTGGTAATCCTCTAGTATCCTACCCGAAACGGAATTTTTCTTCGTTAAGAGATATCCATGTCGTCTTAAGGCGTTCTCTCACTCGGCTGAAACTGCGTGCCGCGCTCAGCAACGAAATGTCACCGTGAAAGAACGACGACGCCCGTATCCACTTACTCTGGTTTTCCTTGAGTTTTTGCACGGCTACCCGCGCGAATACGTCGTAAGGACGTGATATATTAGCCGCCGTGCACTTGCTCGAATCAAGAGAACTTTGAAGGACGCGGATCAAGAGCACGAGCCCTCTGGATCACGCGAATTCGACTTAGTACGAAATTTGGTATCCAGTGTAAGCTGCGGAAGGGATTGAAGCTGGACAATGAAAACGCGACAACGAAAACACGAAACCGTGTTCGAACATCACGGCCAATCTTTATGGATGTATCGTACATGCGATATGCGGAAACTTGCTCAATTTTCACGAAAGAAGCGACGAGGGATTAACGATTTCCGAGGATTACTGCGAAATTGGAACATCTTAGGGAGAAATAGATCGAGATCAGAGACGCCCAACGAGGTTTAGGTGTTCCGTGGACCGGTCAATAAAGTTAGAATAAACGTTAGAGAGGAGAAAACGTTATACGAAGAAAGGTTCGATTCCAGAACGAAGAAACGACGATTTTTGAGGATTATATTTTCGCGTGATTCTCGAAGTATCGATGCTTTAGACAGTAATGTTCGATTATCTGATTATTTCCACAAGTACGTTCTAATTGTAGTTTTAGATAATAACAAGCTGGGCTATTCTTACGATAAGAATTATCATCAAAATTACGAAATGCAGTTACCTTACTCTTAACAAGAATTAAATTCTTCATTTAATTCTTTTTAAGTTCTTCGCCTATTCTATACAGTCTTTTAATCCATTTAGAAATGATCCCTAGAAAATTCGAATAAATCCAATTATTCCACACCTACCGCTCCATCCTACCATCGCGGCTACGTATCGTTCTCAACTACATACTTGGAGCGCGCAGCTCGTTTCGTGCAACATTCCGTGCACAGCTTAGCGTAATTATTTTCCCTGCTTTTCATCGCTACTCGCTTGGAGGTACGATTCTCCTTACAAAGAGTCAGAGGAATCTGAATTTCTAAAGGGACTCCGTGTTTTCTACTTGGCGTTATAGATACGTATAGCGCAACGAGCACGTGCGTAATATTTCCAGGGTACGATTCACGCAATCTCCTCCGAGATAACAATCGCGAAGCAATCTTATTTGCACGGGCTTGTCTCTTACGTGTTCCGTGCGTACAGCGTAATCTCGATCAAATTCACGTACAGTCATTGGATATCGATCAAAGCGTCTGGATATTTTACGAACGGTATGTATATCCGTATAATTAACGCTAAACCTACCACCACAGCGGTCAAATCGACCGTTTTCAAATTTCTACACAAATTTTACCATATTTCAACGTTATCGTATCGCTTGCTAATCTATGACTTTTCATAAAATACGCGTACGATATATTCTTCGGTATTTATTTCTAGTTTGCCTTTTTTTTCAAGTGTCGGTAGGTTTAGTGTTAGAATACCTTTGAAATTAGCGGAGGCGAACGAAAGTGCAATTTTTCGATGCCACGAACGCGTGACTAATTCTAGATGTATATGGAATAATATACCGTAGAAGCTATTCCTGGAACGGCAAATAAAGATTCTGCAGCAGCGTAACCGTGCATAGTCTTCAATGGGAAACGGTGAACCTATTAATTACGGATAAACGCTTGCAGATACTGTTGATAAGGAATCGTGTAAAAGACGAATTGGTATCGTTTAACATATATTAAGAATCAAACAGTGAAACGATATAATGTCTCGTGTAGGTTTTATGTACATGTTATAATAATAATAATAATTATTATGTATATATTAAACATTTTGAAACAGCACTCTCTTGCAAATAAACTTTTTGGTACCAAAAGTTATGTTTAAAAAGAAAAAGGAGAGGTAAATGTCTATTTTACGTGTACACAGGAATCATCCTCTTTTTTTTCAATTTTTATTAACGAAAAAAATCAAATGACACGCACGTCGATTATTTCTACGAGACAGTGGACTACTGAAACCATGTTTGCTGCAAGATTTGTGTCTATGTGACTTCTTTTCGAACAACGATACTTATCGTTAGGCAACAAAGTAATTTATTCGCAAAAGTTAATTGTAAACATCTAAAATTCAACGAGACTGCGCGGTAATTGGACGTTCGACGTTCGCCGATTCTGATTGAAATGGCAAAGCACGCGTTTCAGACGCGAGTCCTTTTACAGAGAAACGTCAATCCGAGAATGAATAAAACATAATTGTGCGCATGATTTCATCCCGTCGATCGAGCAAACAAACTTTTATAGCGTATCGTTGATTGAAATTACATAATCCAGGCTACTGCAAGCGTAGAGCGACGATAAGAATTCCATCCGCTGTTCGTGCGATTTTCCTCAAATTCTTTCAGTTTGCAGAGGCGTTCTTCTGCCTCTTGGTCGACGGATATAGCCCTTGGAATTGAAATTGCGCGCTTGAAACTACGAAAATACCTACATACTGTCTTATCTGTCGGTTTTATTTTAAAGCTACCGACGATACGTCGCGAGATAATTTAAAAAAAAAAAAAACCCCCCGCTGAATCGTTACAATTTCCCGCAACGATTATATGCAGTTGCGAGAAGAGTACAGAAACGAGGTATTTTTATCGAGAACAAGGAGCGCAATGTTTATCAGATACGCTATGCCACGTTGTTAGACCGAAAAGTTATTTTTGGTCGTTACATCATATAAAATAAGACTTTTTATACTACCTGTATAACTGGTCAACAGCTTGTACAGTTTTACAGAGAAAATACAATACGAAGAAACGCCTGATCAATCGTCTTTTCATACGATTCTTCGTATGAAATTGCAAGAAAAATGCAAAGCTGACGTATCATTATCACGAAAGCTCGACAAACCAGGCATTTATCAGATACGTCGCGTTATTAGACTGAAAAATTATATTGGATCGTTACATCAGAGACTTTGTACGATGATTGCAGAGAACGGGTTTATCGCGATCAAATGGAAGGAAAGCAGTGTACGATCGTATATTGTCAAGTGCACGTACCGCTTATTTCCAGACGTGTACCATGAACAACTCGTTGCTTTACGTCCTCAGATCGTGTGGGAGTCGCTCGACGTGCGATTACATCACGCGAATGATGTCACACGTGCGAAATATGCACCAATGGCGTACGAACCCGGCCACAGACGAATGAATAAACCGCTCGTCCCGTTCTTCGTATCCGCGAATTCGTTCCTTCCTGATACCGTAATCCGCAATTGAAACGAATTGTCGTTGGTTAGGTTGTTGATAGCAACTCATCGTTACGTCCAGCGAATATGCTAATTATGTATGTACGCGTATACGCAGAGTTGTTTTAGGTGGAAGTTCAGATGGGCTTTCGTGTAGAAAAGTGGGGAAAAATATTTGACAAGTTTCGTACGGAGTATTTTTTCTCATCGGTTCTAACGAATTCAATTTAGCGCGTTTAATAACATCGCGATGACCAAACATCGTTAATGTTGTCACTGGTACGATCAAGCGTCGCACGATGTACGATTTATAGATGTACGCGCATGTACAGTGGCTACAAAAAGCATATGAACGTTATTTTCGAACGAAGCGTCTTGTTATAAGTCTTTATATTTTTTTTTTTTCTTTTCATAGTATCGAATCTTTATAGTCTGGTGAAGTTTTAATATACTCGGATCTATGTGATCAATTAGTACGTAAATGATATAATAAATACAATGTTGTACAGTTCTCGTAATTACTTTTTATTTAATACTGGCTAATAACGAAGCATTTAATTGCTACGTTTGTTTGGTTTCATCGATTTCTAAAATTGTAAAAAAGGAAAAGAAAAAGAAAATACAAGAAAATTGTTTTCGAATATAACAACTCTTTACGTATAAAGATCGATTACGATGGTTGATCGTAACGCGCTGTTATTCTGTTCCAGGAGCACCCTTTCGAAGGGTAAGAAAGAAGTGAGTTGTTGGTCCGATTGACAAAATGACGACCGACATCTCGGTGGTGCGCGGGGGTTGGGACCCCACGCTACAACAAGAGATTGTCGATGAGTACGAATACGACGGGGGAAACTCGAGTTCGAGACTTTTTGAACGTTCACGCATCAAAGCTTTAGCTGGTACGTCCTCCTTTCCTTCCTTGTTATCTTTATATTCGTTAACAAAAACGAAATGTTCCCGTTTGATAGTATTTTTTTAGAGTATTTTCATTCGTAAATTTGTAAAAAACGCGAATGCGATCGGAAAGTACAGTTGGTGCACAGCAGCTTTATTTCGTAAATTCGTGTATATGTACGTAACTTGTAAGATGCAATTTGTAAATGGCCATAAGAGGCATACTTCGTATACGAGTAAATTGCGCAAAGTTTTAACAAATCGTTGATGATTTGCACGACGATGTATCGTTGATTATTTGAGAAATTAAAACGGCAAAGCTAGCTTCGCCACATCCTCTGATATAGATACTGGTTTGATAAGTGCACATTTTAAAGTGTGTGCCTATCGTAGGAAATGTTTAGTAGCAGTCTTTCGATGAATCTAAAATCATTGAGCGAGCACTTGAGGTTATTATAAGAATGTATAGAAAAACAAATATCGCAACAGATATCGTGAGATAGATAGCCTGAATTTATTTGAAAATGAACTACGATACAGTTGTGGACGACCTGAGAGGTAGAAATAGAAAAGTGATTTTAAAACATTGAAATTTAATACAAATTTCTGTGCTTACATTCTTTCTTGGTCAATTTTGTAGTTAAAAGTTTGTTATAATATTTACTCAACTTCCTATTTGCGTGTTTCTTAAACCAGGTGAACGTGAATTGGTACAAAAGAAGACTTTCCAAAAATGGGTCAATTCTCACCTGGTTCGGTGTTCATGCCGAATTGGCGATCTATATGTCGATCTTCGAGACGGGAAAATGCTCATCAAGCTTCTCGAGATTCTCTCCGGAGAACGTTTACCGCGACCTACTAAAGGAAAAATGCGAATCCACTGTCTGGAAAACGTCGATAAAGCGTTGCAATTCCTTCGCGAGCAACGTGTGCATCTAGAAAATATGGGATCTCACGACATAGTCGATGGAAATCCTCGTTTGAGTCTTGGTCTCATCTGGACCATCATCCTGCGATTCCAAATTCAAGACATTACCATCGAAGAAACGGACAATCAAGAAACGAAATCAGCGAAAGACGCTCTACTGCTTTGGTGTCAAATGAAAACTGCTGGATATCATAATGTAAATGTACGAAATTTCACTACATCTTGGCGTGATGGTTTGGCCTTCAACGCCATCATCCATAAACACCGTCCAGATTTGATCCAGTTCGACAAACTCTCCAAATCAAATGCTATTTACAATTTAAACAACGCGTTCAATGTAGCCGAAGACAAGCTTGGTCTCACGAAACTTTTAGATGCTGAGGATATATTCGTCGATCATCCTGACGAAAAATCAATCATCACTTATGTAGTCACGTATTATCACTACTTTTCCAAGATGAAGCAGGAGACCGTGCAAGGTAAAAGAATAGGCAAAGTGGTCGGCATTGCCATGGAGAACGACCGTATGATACACGAGTACGAAAGTTTAACCAGCGACCTATTGAGATGGATAGAAGGCACCATAGAGGCTCTGGGTGATCGTCGGTTTGCTAACTCTTTAGTAGGAGTCCAATCTCAGCTCTCCCAATTCTCTAATTATCGTACTGTAGAGAAACCTCCGAAGTTTGTCGAGAAAGGCAATTTG
Organism: Bombus confusus; assembly: GCA_014737475.1. Classification (NCBI taxonomy): domain Eukaryota; kingdom Metazoa; phylum Arthropoda; class Insecta; order Hymenoptera; family Apidae; genus Bombus; species Bombus confusus. The sequence goes on from JACXIV010000041.1 coordinate 3,875,259, forward strand.
GAGGTGTTGCTGTTCACTTTACAGTCGAAGATGCGAGCCAATAATCAAAAACCATATACGCCTAAAGAGGGCAAGATGATCTCGGACATTAACAAAGCGTGGGAGAGGCTAGAAAAGGCGGAACACGAGCGTGAATTGGCTCTGCGCGAAGAATTGATTCGTCAGGAGAAATTGGAGCAACTAGCAGCGAGATTCAACCGAAAGGCTAGCATGAGAGAGACCTGGTTGTCTGAGAATCAACGTTTGGTTTCTCAGGATAATTTCGGTTTCGATTTAGCCGCTGTGGAAGCTGCAGCCAAGAAGCACGAGGCCATCGAGACAGACATCTTCGCGTATGAAGAACGAGTTCAAGCTGTTATGGCTGTTTCGCAGGAATTGGAAGCTGAGAATTATCACGATATCGAACGTATTAATGCTCGGAAAGACAATGTTCTTAGATTGTGGAATTATCTGCTCGAATTGCTTCGTGCCAGAAGGATGAGATTAGAGTTGTCTTTGCAGCTCCAACAGAACTTCCAAGAGATGCTGTACATTCTAGACAGTATGGAAGAAATAAAAATGCGTCTGTTAACCGACGATTATGGAAAGCACTTGATGGGCGTCGAGGATCTTTTGCAGAAACATTCTCTGGTAGAAGCTGATATCAACGTGTTGGGCGAAAGGGTGAAAGCTGTCGTTCAACAGAGCCAGAGATTCTTAGAACACGGAGAAGGTTATCGGCCATGCGATCCAACCATCATTGTCGAACGCGTACAACAGCTCGAAGACGCGTACGCCGAATTGGTACGCTTGGCAGTCGAACGCAGAGCCAGATTGGAAGAATCTCGTAAATTGTGGCAGTTCTATTGGGACATGGCCGACGAGGAGAATTGGATAAAGGAGAAGGAACAGATTGTATCGACTGGAGACATTGGTCACGATTTGACGACTATAAACCTTTTGTTGTCCAAACACAAAGCTCTGGAGAATGAAATCCAGTCTCATGAACCGCAATTGATGTCTGTGGCTGCTGTTGGAGATGAACTGGTTCGTCAGAAACACTTTGGTTCTGATAGGATTCAGGAAAGGCTCCAAGAAATTCTGGGAATGTGGAATCATCTCCTGGATTTGGCTGCTTTCAGAAGGAAGCGCTTGGAGGAGGCCGTAGACTATCATCAACTGTTTGCAGATGCCGATGACATTGATATTTGGATGCTGGATACACTACGACTCGTCTCGTCAGAAGACGTTGGCAGAGACGAAGCCAATGTCCAATCGTTGTTGAAGAAACACAAAGATGTGACGGATGAACTCAAGAACTACGCTACAACTATCGATCAGCTTCGTCAGCAGGCATCGTCTCTTGGTGAACAGGATGCTAAGTCGCCGGAAGTGCTGGAGAGACTGGACTCCATAGACTCCAGATACAAGGAACTTATGGAACTCGCCAAGCTTCGCAAACAGAGATTGTTGGATGCGTTATCGTTGTACAAGTTGTTCAGCGAGTCAGACGGAGTGGAGCAATGGATCGGTGAGAAGAATAGGATGTTGGAGACTATGGTACCAGCCAAGGATATCGAAGACGTTGAAATTATGAAGCACAGATACAATGGTTTCGAAAAGGAAATGTATGCCAATGCTTCGCGAGTTGCTGTGGTCAATCAGCTCGCAAGACAATTATTGCACGTTGAACATCCTAATTCTGAGCAGATCGTTGCACGTCAGAACGAGTTGAACCAGAAATGGGCTGAGCTCCGCGAGAAAGCAGAGAACAAGCGCGACGAATTGAACTCGGCTCATGGCGTACAGACCTTCCACATTGAATGCCGCGAGACAGTATCTTGGATCGAGGATAAGAAACGTATCCTCCAACAAACAGACAGTTTAGAGATGGATTTGACTGGAGTCATGACTTTGCAACGTCGACTAAGTGGAATGGAGCGCGACTTGGCAGCCATTCAGGCTAAATTGGACGCTTTGGAAATGGAAGCTCAGAATATCCAACAACAGAATCTGGAAGATCCTGAGGTGATCAAGGGAAGGATTGATCAGATACACACTATTTGGGAGCAGTTAACACAGATGTTGAAGGAACGTGATGCAAAATTGGAAGAAGCAGGTGATCTTCACAGATTCCTCAGAGATTTGGATCACTTCCAGGCTTGGTTACGTAGGACACAAACTGATGTGGCCAGCGAAGATACTCCAACTACCTTGGCTGATGCTGAGAAACTCTTGACACAACACCAGAATATTAAGGAGGAGATTGATAATTATACCGATGACTACCAGAAGATGATGGAGTATGGCGAAAGATTGACCAGTGAAGCTGGTGATGGTGATACACAGTACATGTTCCTTAGGGAGAGATTGAACGCCCTGAAGATGGGCTGGGAGGATTTACGCCAGATGTGGGTCAACAGAAAGATCTTACTGTCCAATTCTCTTAATCTGCAAATCTTTGATCGCGATGCGCGCCAGGCAGAAGTGCTTTTGTCCCAGCAAGAGCACATTCTCGCTAAGGATGAAACGCCGGCGAACTTCGAACAAGCGGAGTACATGATCAAACGTCACGAGGCATTCATGACCACGATGGATGCGAACGACGAGAAGATCAATTCCGTGGTGCAATTCGCCGGACGACTTGTCGACGAGGGCCACTTCGCGGCGGACAAAGTCAAGAAGAAGGCGGAAAGCATTAACGATCGTCGTCGAATAAACCGAGAAAAGGCGAATCAGTATATGGAGAAGCTGAAGGATCAGTTACAGTTGCAGATGTTCTTACAGGACTGCGAAGAGTTGGGAGAATGGGTTCAGGAAAAGCACATCACCGCTCAAGATGAAACTTATAGAAGTGCCAAGACGGTGCATAGCAAGTGGACCAGGCACCAGGCGTTTGAGGCTGAAATCGCGAGTAATAAGGATCGTCTGCAGCAATTACAACAGGCTGCTGAAGAATTGATTCAACAGAAGCCTGATCTAGCTGAGATCATCAAACCTAAAGTGGCAGAATTGGCTGACCAGTTCGAGGAACTTGAAACCACTACTCATGACAAAGGTGAACGCCTGTTCGACGCCAATCGTGAAGTCCTTATTCACCAGACTTGCGACGATATTGACTCTTGGATGAACGAACTGGAGAAACAGATTGAAAGCACGGATACTGGTTCTGATTTGGCATCGGTGAATATCTTGATGCAGAAGCAACAAATGATCGAAACGCAGATGGCTGTGAAAGCGAGACAGGTTACCGAGTTGGACAAACAGGCTGAACACTTGCAACGTACAGTGCCTGACGACAAGATGGAGGAGATTAAGTGCAAGAAGGAGAAGGTGGCTCAGAGATTCGCCCAACTGAAAGCACCATTGATCGATCGTCAACGTCAGTTGGAGAAGAAGAAGGAAGCCTTCCAGTTCAGGCGTGACGTGGAAGACGAGAAGCTCTGGATCGCCGAGAAGATGCCTCAGGCTACCAGTACGGAGTATGGAAATTCATTGTTCAACGTACACATGCTAAAGAAGAAGAACCAGTCTCTGCGTACTGAGATAGAGAACCATGAACCTAGAATCAATCTGGTCTGCAACAACGGACAGAAACTTATAGACGAGGGCCACGAGGATAGTCCTGAGTTCCAGAAATTGATACCCGAATTAACCGAGAAATGGAAGGAGCTGAAACATGCTGTAGACGACAGGAACAAGCATCTCTTGCAAAACGAAAAGGCACAGCAGTACTTCTTCGACGCGACAGAAGCGGAATCCTGGATGAGCGAACAAGAATTGTATATGATGGTAGAAGATCGTGGCAAGGACGAAATTTCAGCCCAGAACTTGATGAAGAAACACGAGTCTTTGGAAAATGCCATGGAAGATTATGCAGAGACCATCCGCCAGCTTGGAGAAACCGCCAGGCAGCTCATTAACGATCAACATCCTCTTGTTGACCAGATTGCCGTGAAACAATCACAGGTAGACAAACTGTACGCTGGTTTGAAAGACCTTGCTGGTGAACGTCGAGCTAAATTAGACGACGCTCTGCAATTGTTCATGCTGAACAGAGAAGTGGACGATCTTGAGCAGTGGATCGCAGAAAGAGAATTGGTAGCTGGAAGCCACGAATTGGGTCAGGATTACGATCATGTGACTCTCCTTTGGGAGAGGTTCAAAGAGTTTGCTCGAGACACTGAGGCGATAGGATCCGAAAGAGTGGCAGCAGTGAATGGAATTGCAGATTCTCTAATGGCAAGTGGTCACTCCGATGCTGCTACTATTGCAGAATGGGAGGATGGTTTGAACGAAGTCTGGCAAGATCTGCTAGAATTAATCGAGACTCGTACGCAAATGCTGGAAGCTAGTAAAGAACTGCACAAGTTCTTCCACGATTGCAAAGACGTGCTTGGAAGAATCTTGGAGAAACAAAACGCTATGTCTGACGAATTAGGTCGCGACGCTGGTTCAGTCTCAGCTCTGCAGAGGAAGCACGCCAACTTCATGCAGGATTTATCCACGTTGCAGAGCCAGGTGTCGCAGATCCAAGAGGAATCTGCTACGTTACAGGCTAGTTATTGTGGAGACAAGGCTAGAGAGATCACCAATCGCGAAGGAGAGGTAGTTGCTGCTTGGAACAATCTTCAGTCGCTTTGCGATGGTAGAAGAACGAAACTGGAGGATACCGGTGATCTGTTCCGATTCTTCAATATGGTTAGGACGCTGATGATTTGGATGGATGACGTAGTTCGTCAGATGAACACTTCAGAGAAACCTCGCGACGTTGCTGGAGTGGAGTTACTAATGAACAATCATCAAAGTTTGAAAGCCGAAATAGATGCTAGAGAGGACAACCTGATGGCGTGTATCAATCTTGGGAAAGACTTGTTAGCCAGGAACCACTATGCTAGTAGCCAGATCAAGGAGAAATTGGCAGCTTTAACTGACCACAGAAACGCGTTGCTGCATAGATGGGAGGAACGTTGGGAGAATCTACAACTAAGTAAATATATGGACATTTTGATAACTATTATAATTTATTGTGGATTTTCATGCACTTATAGGAAATTTCAAAGTGCAAAGGATCTTTAGAATATCTTAGAAAGAATATAGATCATAAGTAGGTGAAATATATTTTTTATAGTATTCATAAAAATACGAATCTACATAAATATCCGTAGTCTATTTATCATGTCAGAAATGATATGGTCACCTTATTAATGATGTGTGCGTATTATGCAGTTTTGGAGGTCTATCAGTTCGCAAGAGACGCGGCGGTTGCTGAAGCATGGTTAGTCGCCCAAGAACCATATCTTATGAGTCAAGAACTTGGCGTAAGTAATGTTAAATTAATTTCTAACATAATTCTTTAACGATGTTAATAATATTCGATGAAAATTAATGATATAATAAATGTAATTGTTATAGCACACGATTGACGAAGTGGAGAACCTGATTAAGAAGCACGAAGCGTTTGAAAAATCGGCAGCTGCTCAGGAAGAAAGGTTTAGTGCCTTGCATCGACTCACTACGGTTAGTGTTTTTTCCATGAATGAGAAATATTGATTTATACAATTTATTCATTGAAAATATTTTTACGTGCTACAGTTTGAGTTGAAAGAAATGAAGAGGAGGGAACAAGAACGAGAGGAAGAAGAAAGACGCAAGAAGGAGGAAGCCGCAGCAGCCGAGGCAGCTCGATTAGCTAAAGCAACACCAGTAACTAGTCCAGACGAACCACCAAGCGAAAGGTACCATTAAGTTTTAATAATTTTCATTATACGTTTTGCTTCATATTTAGCTAGTAAAATGCGAAATACTTACAATTAGCCAGTAATAAAATTATATATAGCACTGGATCTAAGATATAATAAAAAAAATTATACTATAAAACGAATAAAATATTGTAATGGTAATTGCGAAATAATATTAAGGAATGTAAGATATAACAGAGTATAATCATTTTTGTGTAACAGAGCCGAAGCAGATGGTGTACCAACTGGAGAACGTCCCGCCGGAGAAGATGAGTCACATGGTAAGATAATAACACGTGTACTGCATAATATCTTTTTATCTAAAGACAGTTTGATAAGAGTGTCGTATACATTGCATTGTAATGTTCACTTTTCAGTGCATTAGAGAATAGCAATAATCTATTCAAAAAACCGATTAAGATACCTAAGAAAGATAACATTTTCTTTAGATGCTTTAAAACGATATTATCAGAAAATATTTCAATCTAATGTCTTGCAAAAACAACGATAATGCGGGATTGATGATGATCGTTGAGCGCTCCATTTGACTATAAAGAATGAATAGAAATATTTTTTTTCTTTTCTTTTTTTTTTTTATTGTTGTACTAATACAATATGTATCGTCCGATTTTGCTTTCCACGTATCTTGTACACTTAACTCTCAGGCGACTGGTTTTACAAACTGGTTTGTTTGGATAAGCATGAAATTGCTAACAGCACGTTTATTTTTGCCTTTTTCTCTTTCCAACCTGTTATCACCATTGTGACTCCGTTCCAAATGGAAATCCAATGAATCCCAATTATTGATTCTATCCTATAACGCACCTTAAAATGCGGCACGGAATGCACAAATCGCAGTGGCACATCGCAAGGCTTCTACACGTACACCACAACCTCAAGACAAGCCCAAGGAAGGTGAGTGTCCTGATGAAACAAATATCGTCATTTTTGCACTAGAAATTTTGTCTTTATTTTCAAATGATTATTTCAAACAGATTGTTTTTCTTTACCTTTTATGTGATTATATATATTTGTATCTATTATACGATCAACGTTGTATAACGTTTCGTGTTTGTACCATTTTAATTGTACCATTTTAATTGTACCATTTAATGCATTACACATCTGCTAATTTTTTAATCGTATTTTCTGTTTCATTTCTTTGCACAATTAATTTTTACATCATTCAATTTCTTTCATTGTGGCTAACGAAAAGTGCAAAGAATTAAAAATCTTTTTCAGAATATAGGCAAATCATTGTATGTTATGATATACTAATTTTATTATCGTTTCTTAATGGCAACACTCTATTAAATACCAGTGCCTTTTTTTATAGAAGACGATCTAGTTTTCCGAGAATGTCGTGCAATTATATGTTGCTGATTGTTTGTTCAACAGTAGTAACTACGTATCTGTAGTTGGTCTATAAACGAGGCTCTGATATTTGATGATTGAATTGCACTTTATATATAGATCCCGCTATATCGATCCTTTAAGCTGGTGATGGAGCATAAAATCAAATCATCTGGCAGCGTTTTACAGCAGATTTTCTTTAGTTTCTTTCCATGGAAATATTTGCCCGAATTGTGCAATTATATTTTGTAAAGAATAACGTAAACCTTTTACTCTTTGCAGAAGCACAAAACTAGCTTCTGAAACTTTAATTCGATTTTTACACAATTCAGGTTATTCTCATAAATTTCACATGTTCTGTCTTTCAGCATATTCGTAGGCAAATTACTACTGTTTCTCGCTATAATCGCAGCTACGAACCTTTACTTGCTTTTATTAACTATTTTTAGCAGGTGATGGAGTTATTCTACCTGAGACACACGAGTATTTTTACAAAATTATTTATAACAATCTCAACTGACATCACGAACATTTTTCAATTAAAATTGAATTTTGCATGAGTTATGTAGAGAAATATTCAATATTTATCGTTCGATTATATACATTCCGATCATACACGAGTTAATATAATAATTTTCCAAATAAAAGTGGTGGGTACAAGTTACATAAATTAAGTTCTTTCTCTCGATTAATAGTATACAACAAAATTTAATCTTTATTTGAAAGGTAAGCTCACACAGTGACTTATATGAAAGTTAGTATTCAAATATGACTTGAACTTTAAAGTATGTCTGTATGTGTATCTAACATCTTTCCTTGCAATAGCAGATGCTTTTAGAGCAGCTTGTCTGTTTATTGTTGATCCATCGCAATCTAAAATCCTTATTTCATCTGTGTTTCATTCCACAGTGCTTAACAATCATTCATTATATTTCTCAGAGTGTTCTTTGCTTATTCCACCAAGTAAATTAAAAAATGCAATGTTCAGTTGGTCGTGTTAGATGTTTCGCTTTTATATAGAGTGATATCTTCACTCCCAGTATAGTATGATTCCAAAGTATAGCATGTTATAATTGGTGTGATGGTATATAGTGCATGCTCAGAAACCCGCACGTCTATCCATGCGAGGAGAAGCAACACCACCTGCCACCACCCCCTTGAAACCTTCGCAAGGTCTGTCTAGTCCAACAAGTAAGTCCATTTCAAGGATCAATGTCTTCTTTATTTGTCATTCACAAAAATCTTATAAAGTATATATATCATACTAAAAATTATAATACAAAGATAAATAGGTCATCTAATAATATTCGCAGAATTCTTTCCCAGAATTTCATCGCATTAAGACAATGAATTCCATTATTAAAATAAGAAGTACGAAATATCGAGAATCTCTTATTGAGATCTAGACAAAAAATGTTTTGCTGTAAAAGGAGCTCTCTCTCTCTCTCTGAATAAGATTAAAATTGAAAAAGCTCTGCTTCTTCAGTGGCGTTCACAGAGATACGAATTTGCATGTACATTCGCGATCCGATGATTATGTACTAAAATAGTTTGGCTCATCGCTTGTATCGGTTAATCTCTCTCTCGGACCGGCAGGACAGACATCTCCATATTCGTCGATGAATTCACACGCCTCCAAGATCCTCAGAGTCTCGTCGACAGAACGAGACATGGAAATCTCACTGATCGCGATATGTCGAATCAATTGGTTCCTATCGATGACGAACAGTCCCTTAAGGCATATCCCTTCTTTTTCATCCAGTACTCCGTACATTCTCGATATATTCTGATTCTTGTCGGATAAAAGGGGCAGTTGTATTTCACCCAGACCACCTTGCTTCCGGGGTGTAATGATCCATGCCAGATGTGTGTACGCAGAATCCGTAGAAATGGCAATCACCTCGCAGCCTGTTTGTCATTTTCAGCGAAGTTGAATTTGCAGCGAAATGGAACACTCGAATTTCTTCGTATTATATAATAATTGTAGGAAGTAGAGCAAAAGATAACGAAGAACGAGTAGTATTAGGTTGCCCGAAAGGTTTCTTTCGTTTCATAAGGAAATAATAGATGCGCAACATTTTTCGTTTTATATTATTTTATCGAATTACAAACAAGGGTTTAAGAAATTAAAACAAAAAAGCGTTGTGCATCTATTATTTCCGTATGAAACGAAAGAAACTTTTCGGACAACCTAATGTATTTAATTTGCGAATGTAAAATTAGTTTGTTGTTTGTAGGGTTCAATCGGATTATTAATTTACGGATATATGTATCTTCAATTTCGAAATTAAAAGAGGAAAGATAATAAAGGATGAGTAGCGTATACCTAATTTCTTAAATTCTTCGATACGATCATTGAATTGTATTATTTCCGTGGGGCAGATAAAGGTGAAATCGTAGGGATAAAAGAGCAATATCAGATACTTTCCCTTGTAATCTTCCAGGCATATGTCTTTCATTTTCATGTTAACTATCGCGATGCCTGACCAGGCTGGTGCTGTAGTGGACAGCGCTGGTACCACGTGTACTTTTGGTTCATGCGGCTTCTGCGGTTGTTTGCCACAATAGAAGTCGCTCTTTTCTATGTTGCCTCTAAGAAACGGGTCGAAAGTCGTCATCATGGTACGTTACAGTGAAAATAATAACCGTATGAAATCGATATTTCTTTCTATAGAAACGCGAATGTTGGCAAATATCGTTTCCAAGAGCGATAACAAAAGTTGACAGATTTTCTCTATAAACATGTCGATAACGGTAAACAAGTTTCTAAAGTTTCTTCCCCCATTCTGAAAAAACACGACGCTCCATAACAAAATCTAATTCTCACGGTATTTTTACTCTTCTTCGTCGTCGCCAACAACCACATACATTCGGTTGATGCGACGTTAAATCCTATTAAAAACAACGTTGTGAAGAGGGAACGAGTCATTCGTACAGCATATTAACTGTCGTTATTGATTTAGGATTTTCAAGGATTATCTTAAAGCCTGTTCTAAGCGCTAGATTTCCGTAGCAATAACATCTTTACACGATAACATTGTAATATACGAAAGATATAGGAAGATAGAAAAATCGTAGAATTTTAGAGTTATGTCTTTCATAGTAGATTATTAATTACAAATTAACATTACGAGGGAAAAATATGATAAGGTTTCATGAGACATTGTGAACCAGATACGTTACCAAACCAATCACGCATTACGTATCAACAAGCAATATTATCATATCTTTCCCGTGTCGACTTCGATTCATTTCTCTGATTAAAAATCACCGTCACTTTTTCTTACTTCGGTAGTAATAACATCTACCTGTTTAATAAATTGTCCAGCAGTTAGCAAATCTGGCAGAGTAGAGAAAATAAAAAAAAATCTAAAGGACCGCTGCGACGAGCAATTTAAATAAACCAACAAAAGTCAATTGGAGATAAAATACCCTTTTCGAACGTGTTATAAATTCTCACAGGCGATCAACATTCTAATAATATCGCAATCATTTTGCAGTAATTACGATTTAAATATTGGAACCGCGTTCTTATTGTCGTTAAACTCTTCGATTGTGCTTTGCATAATTTCTGATTCTTTTTCTAATAATAACAATAATAATAAAAAATCATCTTTTAAAAAAGACTCGATGAATCTAAATTTCAAAAGCGGATTATATTTTTGCCAGGATTTGTATCTTGCCGGATAAAGTGAATCTCGCATGAGCATGCGTTGCATGTGCAGCAAAACGATGCGAATTTAACAAACGTTCCTGTCCCTTGCTTTCCTTCGACCACAATTCTAAAATAAAACTAGGCTCTCGATGTGACTCGATGTAAGTAGCTAATAACGTCGCGTGTGTTACGTGTGTCGTGTTAAAAGCTCCGAAAGGTGGAAGCGGTTCCGAATCTGGTACTTTAAGACGTAAGGAACGTAGTCGCAGCAAGTCGCCGTTCAGAAGTTTCCGCTGGAGAAAGTCCGCCAAGTCGCCGAGTTTAGATCGAAGTGGCGTGAGTGATGATGAGCGCAGCATTTCCGGTAAGCAATTCTATTCAAACATTGTGCACACTGGAGTTTTTCTGCTACCGTTATGCCTACCCACCATTTTAATTACGATAATAGCTCGTTAATATCTGTTTAAGTTCGCTTGACAGTGATATGAATTTAACAAACGTTCGATCACAGCAAAGTAAACTTAATGGAATTAACGTTAGTTGATAATCGATCGAAATATATTAATAAACTAATTAATATTTTATTTAGGAAGCGATACAAGCCTCTGGAAGATGAACTTCCATAGCGTCGAGCAACTATTAAACAGTTTTCTATTGCAGCTTCATTGACGATCGCAGGAAGCGTTTCCTTAATTTCCTGAATTGTGTACGTGTGTCTGGAATACGTGTACGAGGGATGTTGAATGAAACGTTAGGAATCTGGGCTATGGAAACATTAATAACGTATGCATCCTTCTAATCATACGTGATCAGAATCAAGTTTGCGATTGGTGCTGTACGGTGAATGCGTGTACATGTTTGGGTAGCTCGATTGCATTCCAGCATCGTTTTATAACGTCTATCCGATTAACTGTTCAGGTCTTCCTACATGAAACGATCTTTCACCCAATGAATGTATAATTATGTTTGCAGTTGTGTTATACGTTCGAAAGGAAACTGGATGTTTTAACGTAGATTACCCTCTTTTCTCTTTAACACTTCGCATACTGTTGGTCAAGTAGTATAGTTATTTTGTATGTTCTCTCGTTTGTCAGTTTGACTTTCAAGTAAATCCGATTTTACAGAACAACGAAGTCCCACCGATGATGAATTCGAGGGCGTGTTGCAACGAAAGCACGAATGGGAGAGCACAACGAAGAAGGCGTCCAATCGGTCCTGGCACAAAGTGTACATGGTCGTTCGTGGACAGAGCTTGTTTGTATATACCGACCAAAAATCATACAAAGCAGCGCCTGATCAACCGTACAAGGGAGAGTCTCCTCTAGACCTTAGAGGAGCGACTATTACTGTGGCGAGCGATTACACTAAGAAGAAACATGTCTTCCGAGTAAAGTGAGTTCCGCTTGTAGTCCCAATAAGACAGAGAGCGGCAAGATGAGCAATATTTGGTTGCTGTTTCGCTTCAGGCTGAGATTTTATATTAACGACTAAGGAGATTTTACAAAAAACTTCCGCCACGAGGTCTGCAACTTAGCGATTTAATTAGACATAATTGCAAATATACTCGTAGAAATTACATAATATGATAAATACATATTTTGCTTGAAAAAGTTGAAAACTCTGCTCTCTTCTTTCTGTGATCATAAACGTACAATTTAATATAAATACGATAGAGTAGTATGGATTGAAACTTCATATCTTTCAGGTCACAAAGCGGATCAGACTTCCTATTCCAGGCTAAAGACGATGCTGAAATGAACGACTGGGTTACCGTGTTGAATCAAGCAGCACAGGGTACATCAGGTGCGGGTACATCTAGGGCGCACACTCTACCCGCGCCTACACAAGCCGAGACCAAGCGGCGTAGTTTCTTCACTCTCAAGAAAAAGTGAGTCTCTCGTTAGAAGTATCTGAAAAAAAAATTCGGCAAAAAGGCGACCGGATGACCGCGTGCGATGATACGTAACGCCAACATATCACGTAAAGTAAAAAAAAAGAAAAAGAAAAAAAAAGAAAAAAAGAGAAAAAAAGAGAGAAAAAAAGACGACAAGATCGATGGAATTCGATAGGAAACGAAATATCTTTAGCCAAACGCTTTGTTGTTCAAACCTATTATTTTCGTTACTTTAATCATCGTTCATCTTAAATCGATTAAAAATTTCATAAAAAACTTCTCGTTATTCATGCCATTTTCCGTGTCGTTTGTTCTTCATACTGATGATTGTCAAATCACTTTCTTTGACTTATCTATTACGAGTGCTGTGTCAATTGTTAACGCGAATCATTGTTAGTAAGCATCGTTAATTGTTCGTATTGGAGCATATTTACAGGGTGTGTATATTTAACTATGGACTTTTTAATGTTTTTTCCTTTCTCTTACATTAACCATTCGGTGATCTTCATTTTTCGCTAGCTTCTCGTCATCTGTACATTTCTGAGAGCTAAGTAAAACTCCGGTTAAAAGTTCCAGTTAAAAAGCGTGTTCCAAGATGTAGGTATTTTACAAATACTTTGCTTCATTTTCAAAATATCATTGATCATCGTTATACGAGTGGCAGGGTGATCACCTCGGACCGATGAATTATTCACGATTGTTCTAATGATTCGAGGTTTTCCCGTGTCATTACCATCTCACGGTATACGTTTAACGCTGGCAGACATTTTTCCATTTCATTCGATCACATTTTGCATTTATCATATTTTAGAAAAGCCAAAAAGTAGAAAGTGTGAAACCAATGAACTGTAAGAAAACAGTACACAATTGGAACAACATTTAGAGAGATTGCGGTGAGTCGCATAAATAATCATTAGATCATTTTTACCGTCGTACTACTGCACGATTTTCATTGATCATCGTTTACCAATTTTATTTTCTCTATCCTTCTGTTACACCTTTTTTTTCTTTTTTTTTTGTTACATTTAATTAGCATATCTCAAAAAGTACAAGAGGAATGTTCTTCCAATTGTGAATGCGGAATGATATATATTATAATCGACGTTCTCTATGAAAAGGAGAACCTGTACGTGCAGTGCTTAACTGTGTTTCATATGCGCGACCGTAAAAAGTTCCTTAGATAACGTTCAAGTCGCTAATTACAGTCATAACTCGTTATCCGTTATACATATATACTGCGTTCCATAATTATAAAACCACTGAATGTTTTCAATTTTTGTACGGTATGTACGCTACAAATGGGAACTAACTATAGAACCAGCGTAACAGAATATTTTACTATAAAGAATTGAATTTAAGGTAAAATAAAATGAAACTGTAACAATAATTTCTATAAGTTCTTCTTTTATAATTTTTATAACTTCTGTTTGCTTTTATATGCTTCTAATTAGATTTGGCGTTGTACCTGTATAAAAATTGAGAATCTTAGGCTGGCCTCGTAGTTCTGAGATGCAGTGTATATTCTTTTGAATGATAGCATTTATTAATTTTGAGAAAGATAGCAATTTGAAGTGAAGTAAAAATTTGACATAGAAAGGGAATGTTAATTTTTACTTTACTTTTTACAAACATTATTGATTTTATGAAAAATGCTATTCTTTATGTAGAATCTAGCGAAGTTATACATAATTGAGTGCTAAAAAGATTTGCCAAGTTACATGTTCCGGCATTAGTAAATTCTGAAGTTATTCTATTTGAAGGTTCTAGAATTTTATGAATTATATAATTTAGTAAAGTCGATAAATATCACTTGGATATAAACGTGTATGGATTATAGAAGACCAAGTGAGAAACTAGAACGCAAATTAAAAAATAAAAAGTATCGTATTTTAGCAAAAGATAGCTTTAATCTTACAAAGTGTAACATCAGCGGATCAACGAATTGCGATGGATGATTGTCATCCCTAAGCCAACAGCTGTACTTTAGCGACAAAACATTTCCAGACATGAAAACCGAATATATTAAATGTATGAGTCAAATTTTGACTCATTCGGGAAAGAACAAGAGGAAGAGAATATGAAACACAATCATTTTAATCATATCACCAAATCAAGCTCAGTTCACAGGCGCTTTTTATCAGCATTTTTCATTGCTTTTTCATGAAACATTTCTTTCGTTCGCTCTAGTATAATGTATTGTTATTATTATATATATGCGTAGACACACATGATTTATTGTACATCATTGTTGGATTATATTGCTGCCATCCTTTTGTCATTGCTTCGTTATGTCATCATACATATTATATCATTTGTTCACGCTTCTTTGCTGGTCGGAAAAAAAAAGAAAATACTTTCAGAGAAATCATCCTGGTTTTCAGTAAGATATAACACTGTTGCCTTCTACTGTTGGAGGTAAATTCTGGCTGTACACGCGACTTACATAAACGCGTGCAGCTCCTAACTGATAGAGCTGATTCGTGCATATGTACTTTAATTGTCCAGATGTGTGTGAAGCATCCGTACTTGCCCATGTCAGACCTTGACGGATAGTGTTATAGCACTCATTTAGCAGCATTAAAAGATATTTTGAGACGTAGTATTATTATTCCCATATATACAGGGCAGCCTGTTTCAACCTGTCCATTTTACTATTTAAAAATTCTGTATTAGGCGAAATATTAAAATCAAATGCAATTATATTTCAAAGCAGATTTAAAGACTAAACATTCAAAAAAGTGGAAAGGTAAAAAACAGGTTGCGCTGTTTCCTTGTGGATACTTGATACACATTCTTGCTCAATATCATGGGTATTAAATTTTAAAGAGGCTAGAGCGGTACGATCTTTAATTTTGTACACTTTAGTGTATTATTAAAAAATATGTAATAGTAGTCTAAATGTTATTTAAGGAATATCTTTTTGGATGAAGTTCACTAGTTTAAAAGCAAACTTAAATCTTGATATAGATATTTCTTCTTTTTCATTTCAATTTATAGAAATCCTGAAAAGTTGTTTAAGAATTTTTTTTTACTAACAATGTTATGAACTATAGAAAGAGAAATAAGACTAATTTAGCTCTACGCCTCGTGAATAAAAAATTTCATTGTTTTTCAAAGAAACACACGCACACATGCCTTCTACATAATACGCGTTAACATTTTTTAATTTAATGTTTGCTTTGTTTGCCAATTTTCAGCTAAACTGGAGCAGTGAAGTTCGGTATAAGCCGCTCAGCACAACACACACAGTTTAAAAGAAATGTTTCGTCGCTCTACGTGGTTAACAAATAATTAAAAAGGCAACGCTGATTATAAGAATTAGGAGATATACACGCGGACATGGTGTTTGAAAGGAAAAAAAAAAAAAGAAAAAGTAAACGAGAAAGAAACAAAATCGAAGGAAGACTCAACTTATTATAAGACCCGTGTCGGTTTTACGAAAAACGCCTACCATCTTCGATAACTATTCATCACGAAGAAAAAAAAAAGAAACTAATAGAAAATATTTAAGCAGCTGTCTGTATGTATTTAAAACATTTCACGCGCGTGTAGGCCATTTGAAGTCTTTAATTGCGTTTTTTTTAGTTTCTTCAAGGAATTTTCGGACACTTCGCAATATATCGCTAGTTGAGAAAGTGACACACATACATACACACACATTCGATAATGTCCCACGTTAGCGTGATCGAGTTTACTTGGACATGGATATTAATTGTCAAAATTGATTGCCCATCTTTCTCGCATATTCGCATAGTGAACTGAGTACAAGTTTTAGATTTTGTAATTTAATACGTGGGCGTATCTTGCGTTTTGATATTATTTTACAATATAGCCAAGGCAATCCTTCGTTTGTCTGTAATATTTAGTTGATATCACAGTTGATATCAGTTACTGCAAAAGTTCTGTATATTATAAGTGAGATAAGAATTCGATTATAAAATTAATTCACACTGTTCAGGATAAGCCAGTAGATCACATTTTCAAGCAATGACACGTAACGAACCGGATAACGGCAGTGAAACGTAGCTCGATAAGTGATCTATTTTTAACAGTATGTATTTGCTAATATTGCTTCGAACGATTTTCTATGTTTCTACGAGTCGTATAAATGCCAATTTTAAACAGACGTTCGCTATTGAAGAGGAACTCGAGATGCAATGCCTTATGAGATATAACTCTCGTTTAATTGAAAAGTATTTTCTAGCCCTTTTTATACTACATAGATAAAAATTTGTAGCAGCTTAGAGTGCTAATAATGTCTCTATTTTAGAAGAAACTCTTATTAGAGCTTGTGCAGTAACTTGATACGCGTTGTTGCTCTCGTCTTAAGAAGGAAAGAAACGTTGTTCTTTGATTCACGATATCTGCCCTGTTTTATCTGTTTAAGCAGCTCAATCGATGCACGTGTTCATTTGTAAGGTCTATACACCGGTATATACACTCGCCCAGCACCTCTTTTTTTAATTTCGCGTTTCTCCGCAAACGATTCGTTTGCGTTTCGATGACTGCCATATATATATTTAAGCGGCACACTAACTTGGGACATGATATATATATAAATATATAAATAAATATATAAATATTATATATAAATATAAATATAAATTAGCTTTTAAAAAAATTGTTAAATATATGCTACGCCCTAAGGGAATACGCATTTGAGGATTATAAAAAAAAAAAGAAATGGAACACACATTGTTTAATAATTTAAAGAGTTTCCTCTTATATACGATCCCAAAATATCATGATTCTACGGAATTAAGAAAAGAAAGAAGAGATAATATTTAATTGTTCTTTATAGATGTTTCTGCGTGTGCGATGCAGTTTTTATCAAGCGAGCTTTTATGTACGAGAAGACTCGAGAATGGTATTGATTCCATTTAAAGCGTCTCGCTCGATACTAACTGATATCATGTTCACGTTGCGATTTACGCGATTGTTAACTTTCGTATTCTTTATTCTTTTTCTTTTCTCTGATCTTTTGACATTTTTAAATATTTATGACGGTTGTTTTTTTTTTGTTTCATATAGAGTGTAAGAATGGTTTAAGGTCGAAACTTAAGAACCGCTCTTTGACCACTTTTTTCAGTGACGATTATTTAAGAACTGTTCATTTTTACTAAAAGCTCGCCTTCCTTTCTGTTCAGTCGTTGTCCATTTACAATGCGACTCATTTCAATCGACGTCGACTTGTTCCATTTATTCTTGGAATGCACTTTTTCTTGACGTGGTAATTATCATATTTCTCTCGACGATACCTCTGAGTAGCACATGTTGGGAATACGTTTGTAAAACGTCTCATCTTTTTTACTATATATTGTACTGTGCGCTTCACTAATTTGTAAATACGATCATGAGTAACGCAGTATACGCCTAGACAAGAAGGACACGAAATGCAGTAATTAACGATCTTAATCAAAAGAAAAAAGAAACAAACAATGAAATCGATGATACCGTTCGCTTTTTTCTAGTTTAATGCATGTGCATTTAGTGGATATTTTTTAAACTATTTGGAGTCGCATTGCTACACTACACACAACTTAATATTTCATAGCTATGTGTTTTATATATAAATATAAATATATATATAAATATAAATACGAGATAACGAAAAACAGTAAATTATAAGAAATGAAAATGATTATAATAGAAAATATATAGTAATTGTAAAACTATCCAATAATCATAGTTGTACGAAATGATCCTAAGAATATTTCCATCCTCGTCCATGAATCCTGATAATATTTTTAGATTACAAATTAATAAGATAAGAAGGAAGGGCAAGATTATAATTTTATAATATCATTTTATCTTAGACAATATTTGTTTTAAATCTTTGCATCCTTGTTTGAATCAATTTCAACTTTTAAAATTTGTTGCGTTCGTAAGATAAATTTTTTATGAAATACAGAGTTACAAAATTATTGGCACATTTGAAAATATGGCAGAAATTTTATGACTTGCTGTACATATATTTCGTATTCTATTTACGCATTTAGTAATTAGAAATGTGAAAAAACTTTTTTTTAATCATACGTTCTGCTTGAATAGATGTACCGAGAGCAGAGGGAGACCTTGATGGTGTCGCCAGGAAATGATAGTCATTATCTAATGTAGTTTTATTATTACATACATTTGAGAGTCACCTTTAAAAGTACTTACTTCCCCAACGATGACTTTCAATTTTATTACGAACATTTTTTCCCATTGATAACTATGTTGACAATTATGCTCAGATTTATATTTCAATAATATTAGTTTATAGCCAATAAGCTTTACGAATGTCTTCTTAATTTCGTTTTAATTGTTTGCAATTGTAATTATTTTGAATATAACTGTTATATTTATTAATTTACACAAATTGGATGCATTGATAAAAATTATTATTCAAAATAGTTATTCAAAATAGTGCGTTAATAATATTAACAATAATTTTTTTAAATTGTTACTAAACAATTTAAACTTAGGCGTGTTCCAAAACGCAATCAATAATCGCCACGAGATATGGTTGCGTCTTCAATGCGCGACATCTTCCTCATTGCAGCTTTTACTTATTATATAGAAGATGGAATTGTACAAAATTTAAGAGAACTTCGAGATATTACTTTTGTTTTTAATTTTTACTTTAATTTAATATTATGCATTCTTATTTTGCAAAAACTTTCGGGATTGTTCTGTTTAAAGGTAAATATACAAATGACGAATCGCGCATGCGCGTTAAGACGCATTAAATTAGGCATGCAGTTCTTCATCTTGATATACTCTACATAAACACACATTGTCGTAATATATAATATATATATATATATATATATACATATATACAAGGTGTTTCATGCAACGAGGTCAAACTACAGCTCTGAGCCGGTAGAAGATAGAAAAAATTTTTTAGAGAGTATTATGATGCTTATGTCGAAAATTTATTAGTTTAGAAAACATTTTAACTTTAATTCTGAAGTACAGAACCGATCGTACGAAAGACAAGGAAATATAAAACGCAGTAGCCATACATTTATTCTAATGTATTTCTTTCTCTTTCATGCGATAAATTTCACGAAACTAAAACGAAATATTTTTTAAGATAATCATATTCATACACGACTAATATAATACGGTTTTATATATAACACTTTTTATACGGAATAAGACAAAGTCATCGATTAATATATACAAAATTTTAAGTTCCATTTTAAAAAATAGGGGTAACCTTACAGTTTTCAAAACTATTCAACTTTCATCGTAGATGTGTAAGTACTTATATACATCGGGTCATGATTCACTCGAAACTACTTAATTTTACCTAATGAAACTTTTTTTTTCTATCCTCCATCATTTCAGAATTATAGACTGGTCCAGTTGCTCGAGACACCCTGTATATCTAGTTATATATATTTGTACATGCCATGATTAAAGAAAGTCAGTCTGAGCAAGATGGCCGGCCGGACGACTTCGGTCTTCTATTATTCCGCATTCATTTTACATTTCATATTGTTAACGAGTTTTAATAACGGACAGAGATTCGGTGAAAAAGCGAAAACCCTTCACATTACCGAAGACTATGAATCTTATGGTTATAGACAGCCTCTTGTCATAAATCGGGATGATTATTCCGATGTCAGAGAAACGTCAGCTAGTCGAACGCGCAGGGATGTTCCGCTATTTCCAAATAACAATCCAAACATCACAACGAAGGTACGATATTATATTTTAATATTTTACCAACCATCTGTTTCTTTTGATCCAGTTCGCGCAACGGCGATGCCATCGATTTATTTCCCGCATAAGTTAGGTTGTTTTTGTTCTCTTATCATTCCTTGTACATACTTATTATTCGCCGATAAGGTGCGTTTTTAGAATTTTACGCAGCAGCTAATAAGGCCGGCATACACAGCGCTGCCTTTGTGCTTTCAACAGCGGAGAACGTAATTGCCGTATTATGTCCCTTCCGGACTAAATTTAATCAATCTTGACGAAACGGAGTAACGCGTCATGGTTGTTCTGTTATTGACACGCAGAGGTCAGTAACCGCTCTATGCGTCTCCTTTATTTTCTGCGATGGATTCCCATCTTTTTCCCCCATTTTTCATTTTTCTATTTCCTTTTTAGTGATCGACCTAACCCCATATTTCAAATAAAGCACTCCATTGATTGTTTTCGAACAACCACGATCTTTTGTTCGTCTTGCATCGTGCCAGCTGAACGAACAGTGCCTATTGACGAATTAGTCCAATTGAAATCAATGACATGTTTCATATTTATCATATTGTGTGCTCATGAATTGGAAATAAGGTTGTCTGACGACAAGAATACCTAATACGATGTTGCGCTCTATATTTAGCTAAATCGAAATCGTAGAAATCATTGTTATTACAGTTGGATGCGATTTTTTTTTCCTTTGTTTGCAATGTCCGGTTCGTCTTATCGCATTCGATAATTATTGAATTCGATAGAAGTGTACTTTGACTTCTTTTCTCGAAACCATTTCTCATGTTTTACGTAAAACCTATTCCAAATGTTTTCACGAAATATACCGCGTGATAAATAAGACGAAATAGCGCAGTTTTATTTTCCATCAAGGACAGACATTTGTATTGACAAATATGAAATGTCCTGATGATACATAGTGCATAAGCAGCGTATGACAATTACTCATAGGTAATACGTGTCATTCCAGTGAATGCAATTAAATTCAAAGATTACGGACTAAAGTATTTGAGTGGATGACAACAAAAGAACACATATTTATTACATTAGTCGGTTAAGCTGATAAATTAAACTATATAAACGAAGCTTACGGCATTAGTCACTCGTCACTCTAAAATTTCAATATCGATAAATATTCTTTAATTATGTATGAATTAAAAACACGAATTTGTATTACGTATTTATCTTTTACCACAAACTCCATCTACGGATACAATTACTTAACAGAATAATAATTATAATAAAACTCGAGGTTTCTAATCTGGAATCTTGTAATAAAATTAAAAAAAGAAAAAGTAACATTCTTTCTATACTTATACATGTTTTAATACCTAGTTTGTTATATTAATTATTTATGTTAATCGAATTTATGTCAAAATGGTGTTAAATAAATATTTTGTCCGCAAGAAAATAATATTTTATGACAAGCAATATGTACAGAATAGATGTTAAATTAGCGAATAAATATTGCCGATGATTTTTCAGAAATTCCTTTCACTTTTTTTCACATGTGTAATGTAATCACACTGCAGAAATCCTTGAAGTTATTTAAGACCGGGGGAAGAGAAAAATAAAAAATTACTTCGTACATTTTAGAGCTTACGATACGAGCTGACGATACCTGTATGGTTCAAAATTTTATTGTAAAATCTGTCATAATAAATTAACGATGTTTGCCGATCGTATATCACTTCATGTTAATATATTAGGCAATTTATAGTTCATTATTAGAATCGTTACATCGTAAAAATTTTCCTGTATGTATTTTCACAGTAAAGTGTACGCAATCTTCTTCCACGAAATACAATATTTAATACATTTGACCTTCATTGAACTTTAGATAAATCGAGAAAAAACTTTATACTACATTTGTTTATATTTATATAAATCAACATATGTATACAAACAATTGAGTGCAATGTTTTCCTTCATATCATATTTGTGTTCTTTAGCTCATCCTTATCAAAGATAAAGATAGATAAAGATGAATAAAGATCTATGTTGTGACTGATATTATCTCTGATAACTTCACCTTTGGAATTAATGTTTCAATTTTCTCTTTTCCCTGCAGATCAATGCTTTGAATGATTCCCATCAACAGTTGATAGTTCACTGGGTAGGAGAAAGATCCAACGTGATAATATGCTTGGCAAGGGACAGTACACCAGTAATGAAATTGCAGAGCAGCACAGCTTCAGCATCTAGTAATCCTAGTGCTGTGTATATAAGTTATGATTATGGTGACAAGTTTGTCAACATAACTGAAAAATTTCGAATTGGAGATGATCAATATGCTACCTTGGACAAGTTTACCAATCATCCAAAATATTATAGATTCGTAAGCTCATATTTCATTAGTACTATCCTCTAATTTTCATTTTTAATTGAAGAGCTCATAATTATTTTATTATTATTCTAGTTTGCTAATTTCATCGTTTTAACATGATTCAACGTTTTTTCCAGTGTATCTTTGTGGACAGTACACACAAGTTACTTTTCATTACACCAGATAATGGAGAAATGATAAATAAGGTGCGAGTACGGTTCCATCCTAGTGAAATCTCGTTTTACGAAATGGATGTTGATATTGTCCTTGCTTTGGACAAAGTGAGTCCTGTGCCCAATGTAAGTTTTGATACTCTTGCAATAAAAGTAATTTTCAATTTAGAAAAATGATTCTTATGCTTCTATTATATTGATTTCAGCTATGGTTATCATCCAACACTGGTTTCACGTGGATGATATTGCGTCCTTATGTAAAAGCATTCTTCTGGTCGCCTGCACCGGCTTTGATAATCGAACGCATGCATTTTGATGGAAGAAACACCGTTTATCAGATTGATTTGCAGAATAATTTGCTAAAAGACTCGGTGACTCGCTTAATCGGACCGTCGACAGTGATTATCTCAGAAGTGGAAGACTTTCAAATTAGAGGGGATTATAGATTTGCTACTTCAAAGAAAATAAAGGCACGTAATAAATCAAGCTTATAAAATTTTATCCTGTATATATCTTGACCAGATATATATTACGAATAAACAAAATTTTTGCTTCGCAGAACGGAACGGAACATCTGGATCTTTTCGTATCTTACAAGAACTTTAGCTTCGTCAAAGCCGAGTTTAATACGCCTTTACCAATTAAGGATTATCATATCGTCGATGTTTCGCATAATAGAGTGTTTGTTACGGCTTCTCACAATGAAACGCATGTCAATCTTTATATATCAGAGATCATAGATGAGAAGATGGCTACGTTCACATTATCTCTGGAGGGAATTTTTACGTTTTTCCCGAACAGCACTTGGAAAGACAGTTGGTTAAAGTAATTATCTCAATTTATATCAAGCGAATAATTAGAAGGATAAGGAAAGAATGACCAATTCGTGTGTGATTTTTTTCCAGTGACGTAGCAGATGAAGCATTTACCGATCTGTATAAAGTAGAAGGTCTCCGCGGCATTTATATAGCGTCGCAAGTAAAAGGAGCACCGACATCAGGATCCATTGGACTCGAGAATTTAGTTTCCGTGATAACATTCGACCATGGTGCGACGTGGAATAGTATAAAACCACCTACTGCCAATTACGAAGGTTTCTACATACACTGCGCTAAAAATTGTTCGTTGCAGTTGAGCCAACGTTTCAGTCAGCTATATCCCGTGACGAGATCGGTATCTATCATGAGTTCGAAGTCTGCTCCTGGTATTATAATGGCTACCGGAGTGATAGGGCCGAATCTCAAAGGTCATCCTGCTCTCTACGTATCGAGAGATGCTGGCCTTACTTGGAAACAGGTCCTCAAGGACTACTACTTCTTTAATATGGGAGACCACGGTGGTCTGTTGGTAGCCGTTAAATACTTCAAGTCACGCGGAGAAACCAAA
This sequence comes from Bombus confusus, assembly GCA_014737475.1. NCBI lineage: Eukaryota > Metazoa > Arthropoda > Insecta > Hymenoptera > Apidae > Bombus > Bombus confusus. The sequence continues at coordinate 3,899,470 of JACXIV010000041.1, forward strand.
GACATTTCTTACTCTATTGACGAAGGGGAGACCTGGCAGTCGTACGAGTTCAATCAGAAAATGTTGCGTGTGTACGGACTGATGACCGAACCAGGGGAAAATACTACAGTTTTCACGATGTTCGGTTCAGGTAGCGGCCAGCATCAATGGCTAATAATCAAGGTTGATCTGAGGAACGTGTTCGAAAGAGATTGTACCAAGGACGATTTTAAATTCTGGTCACCGACGAGTACGGATCAACCGGTGATGGCTTGCGTGTTAGGCCGGAAAGAGATCTATCAAAGAAGAGCACTGAAAGCTAACTGTTACACGGGGATGGATTATGATCGACCAATAAAGACGGAAATATGCGGATGCGATTTTAACGATTATCAATGCGACTTTGGCTTTGTACGAACTGGAAATCCTTATCACTGTATCAGAGATAAAAACATGACTCTCTATGACCCTTATGCTGTACCGAGTACCTGTGAACCTGGCGCATTTTATAATCGAACAAAGGGTTATATAAAGATAGCCGATGATGAATGCATAGGTGGTTTAGCGCGAAATTTCGAACCAGACGAGATTCCATGCCCTATGCAGGAAAAACCCGGATTCTTATTGGTGGCTCAACGTGAGCATATTTCGCGGATCAATTTATTAGATGAGAAATTGGTAACACTACCTATTCACGATTTAAAGAACGTTATAGCGATCGAGTTCGACATGAGGAACAATTGTCTGTACTGGGCGGATATTGTCAACGACACTGTGGGTAGACAATGTTTCCAAGATGGTTTAAGTTTCCCCGAAATTTTAGTAGAAACCGACTTAAGTTCCATAGAAGGAATGGCTCTCGATTGGGTCTCTAATCTTCTGTATATCGTTGATGGCGTTAAAATGAGGATTCAGGTGATCAGGACAGATATTTCTACCATGGGAAGAATGCGAAGGACCATTCTAGGACCCAACAACTTGCAGAAACCTAGGGGAATAGCTGTCCATCCAATGAATGGGTATATGTTTTGGACCGATTGGGCTCCAGGAAATGCTTCTGTATCAAGAGCCAATCTGGATGGAACGGATGTGAAGAGACTGTTCGTGGAACCAAATGTCGAATGGCCAAATGGAATAACTATCGATCACATAGCGGAACGGATCTACTGGGTGGACGCCAGGCAGGATTACATCGGATCTAGCGACTTCGATGGAAAGAAATTCAAGAAAGTGATCTCTAAAAGTGACAAAGTGTCACATCCGTTCGCTATAGCAGTATTCAAGGACAACATGTATTGGGATGATTGGAAGCAATCTATGATATTCGTCGCAGATAAAGATCATGGTTTCGGCATCACTTCTATTATAGGTCAATTGCCTGGTCTGATGGACCTCAAAGTATTCGCGCACAGCATTCAGCAAGGCACCAACGCTTGCGTCAATAATACTTGCTCGCACATTTGTGTCGGAGCACCTCGTGGCGGTTATGTCTGTCTTTGTCCAGATGGAATGGAAATGACCGATGGCAAGTGTTTGTGCCCAGGAGGAATCACCCCGTTCGCCAATTCCACGTGTCCCAGGGTAGCCAGTACGTGTGCCCCAAATCAATTCGCTTGCGCTAACGACGTATGTATTCCATCGTCGTGGCGGTGCGATCGGGACAATGATTGTGGAGACAATTCGGACGAGCTCGGCTGCACGTCACAACACACCACGTGTACGCCAAACTTCGAGTGCGATGACAACAGGTGCATCTCGAAACACTGGGTTTGCGACTTCGATCACGACTGTAAGGATGGTAAAGACGAAATGAACTGCAACTATCCGCAATGTACGGAATCACAGTTCAGGTGTGCAAACGGCAGATGCATATCACACAGATGGCGTTGCGATAATGAGAACGATTGCCGAGACGGTTCCGACGAGAAGAACTGCAGTAAGAAGGTATTCCCCGGCACATGTAGATCCGATGAGTTCCTTTGCAAATCGGATGGAAGTTGTATACCAGCTAGTTGGAAATGCGATGGCGAACCAGACTGTGAAGACGGAGGGGACGAGAATGAGTGTAGCGAGATGGTCTGCGAACAGTGGCAGTTCACGTGCAGCTTGTCGCATACTAAATATCGTTGCATATATAGTTCATGGCTTTGCGACGGGGACAAAGACTGCGCCGATGGGTCTGACGAGGTTAACTGTACCACTCAGCAACCACCGTCATTGGCACCAATTCTTCCTAACAGCCCTTGCAATAATTGGATGTTTATGTGTAATAACAAGAAGTGCGTGCCATACTGGTGGAAATGTGACAGCGTAGACGACTGTGGAGACGACTCGGATGAGATGGGTTGTGGTAACGAGGATGTTGAGGAATGGACCGTGGTATATCCTACCGAACAGGCTAAGGTCTGTCGGGAACATCAGTTCCAGTGCTTGAACGGCGATTGTATACAAGATTCGTGGGTTTGCGATGGCTCCAGTGATTGTACTTCCGGTGAGGATGAGCTGCACTGTGGGGACAGTGATCAGCCTTCCTGCAGAGAGGATCAATTCACATGCCGTATGGACGGTGCTTGTATTCCTATAAGGAGCGTTTGTAACGGCGTGGAGGAATGTCCAGATGGTAGCGACGAGTTAGGTTGCTCCGGAGAACAACACTCCAGCCCAGCAGCCACACCATCTTGTTTCTTTGGCTTGTTCCCTTGCGACGAGGTACGGTGCTTCCCTCTGGCATCGTACTGCGACGGTAAACAGGATTGCATGGACGGTTTTGACGAGAGCAATTGTGAGAAGAATAGTTCCCGCGTTTACCAGGTGCTTGTGATGGGAGTGGACGAGCGATCGGTCACTGCAACCAGTTTGTTCTTATATTGGTGGATGCCATTGCCCACCAACATCAGTTTCGAGTTTCTACCTTCGATAGCGTACGCTGTACCTGGAGTGAATTGGACCAATGCCAGCCACTGGATCGAGGAAATGGAGTATCAGTTTAACAATCTTAAACCATATACTCATTACAATATGACAGTTCACGTTAGAATAAAGGGCCAGACCACGTCATTCCCGCCAGCCAAATATTTAATCGCTACAACGGGCGAAGGTGTCCCATCAGAGCCTTGGAACGTCACCGTGACCCAAAAAAATGGAACCACTGTAGAGGTCACCTGGAAACCACCTCTTCATCCGAATGGACCTATTACCGGTTACGAAGGATTCGTAACGCCACCTATACCACCTGTACGGTTCTTCAGGCAAAAGACTTCCGCCTTATTAGATATGCCATTCGAGGCAGGAAAGAATTATTCATTCTGGGTAATAGCGAAGAATAAGGAACGAGAGTCTGCCTCGTCCAATGTGGCCACTTTGATCTTCGATGGATCCACTAACATCGACAATATTGAGGATCTTAAAGTGGAGGCTGTCACCAATCACTCGGTGACTCTATCATGGAAGAAGATGAAAGATGTTTCCTATGTCATCACTCCGAGAGGTCCGACGAAATACCCTGTACTACCGTCGACTGAAAAGACGGAGAATCGCGTGGAGATACTGAAACTGGCTCCAGGAACTATGTATAGTTTTGAGGTCGGTGCCAAGAGGAAGAACTACGTTGGCAAGACAAAGACTGTTACTGCAACCACGGAGGGTACTCCTCTGCCGACTGTCACGAACCTGGTTGCCCAATTAGTGAAACCGCACGGAACGTCGGTAAAGCTTACTTGGGATCCGCCCAAAAGCACCAGGAAAATTAAGTGGCAATATGGAATTCATTATGCAGTGAAAATGAAGGAATTCTTCCAAAGTAATAGCCTTGTAATGTAAATCATAAACATGGAACGATCGGTAATTATTTGAATCATTAATTGAAAATTAACTGTATTTCCAGAATATAGGTATTTAACGACAAACTTGTCAGCGACTATCAAAGAACTGGAAGCCTGTGAGTCTTACGTATTTGCGGTGGGCGTGAACGGAGATTATGGCGCTGGGCCATTGAGTCAACCAGTCTCGGTATTCACACACTTCAATCAACGGGCTCCGCCAAAGAAACTAAAAGTTACTCCAACAGATAGACTCGATACCATAATTATTTCGTGGAGCGCCAGTTGTCCTAACATCGACGAGCCAATTAGATACACGGTGAATAAGGAATTTCAATGATATGAATTATTGTATTTTATCTTTACCCTGAACTGAAACAATATTCTTGCTATATTTTACAATTAATTTGGAGAAACTAGGTATTCGTTTATTTAAAAGTTGTTACTTTTAAAATTACAGATTACCGTAACAGAATCGACGCTCAAAAAGCATTTTGTAGTGACTTTGCCAGCGACGAACGAATCTGTTATGAAGCATACATTCAACTCGATTAAACACGGCGGCAAGTATCAAATAACGATATCCACGGATGTCGAGAACGCTCTACCCAGTCAACCGGTTTTCTACACGGCACCAGACATTCCACCTCCTCATCAAGTGAAGGTTCTGCACGATGAGCAGGGCTTTGTTGTTTACTGGCAAGAACACGACTTACCAGATGCTATGAGAGACGAGAAGTATCATTACGAGGTTTTGGTGATGGAAGGATCACACGTAATGAACGATTCGATCGCCAAGATATATAAAAGCGATCAGCCATCGTACATATACAAAGATGTGAAACCGGATATCATTTACTCGTTTGCCATTCGTTTAGTCACTGAGGAAGGCTACCAGAGTCCTCTGAGCGAAGTGTTTAGCGTCGTACATAGCGCAGGTAATTATCTGAATATAGTTATAGTCGTTGATCCTAATAACAAATTGCCGTCAATTTTATTTTTATTGATACAAGTTTAAAAAGCGTGATATTTAAAGTAGTGGGCACCTCACCGATTTTGCCGAGTGTTAAAATATGTTACTGTATTCTGTTTGTAATATATTTATTTCATATCACTATCATATTTCAAGTGAATTATTCAATATCGGCAAGGCGTCACCGATACCAAAATATTATCTAACAAATATTAATTTAATTAAATTTATTTTAAGTAATTTAGTATAATTAATAAGAAATTAATCTTTTTAGAAGTATCATCGTTACCAGTGACTATAAATACGTCTAACATTCTTTCGTTTGCGATACCAATTTGTTTGTTGGTCGTTGCTTTGGGATCTGCTTTGGCATACTTTGTCGTTAGACACAGAAGATTAACCAATAGTTTCACGCAATTTGCTAATAGCCACTACGATACCAGACGCGGACAGGCCACCTTCCCCGGTACCACAGACAGTTTAGGTGAGTTTACAATCCATCTAACAGTATAATTTAATCCAGTATAATTCAAATTGTCGATAATATTTATCCAAGGAAATGTAAGATTTTCAAAACTTAATATTTTGCGTAATTTCAGAAGAAGAAGACAGTCCGGTGATCCGAGGTTTCTCCGATGATGAGCCATTAGTAATAGCATAAGTTCGCGAAAAGTATCACACATAACAACATAACACGCTCACACTACGAAGTATAAACAGGTACATTACACCCTATATACACACACACACACATATATATATACATATAGAATATATATATTTTATATATATATGTGTGTGTGTATGTAGAATTCATATTATATACATATATATAAAATATAAGTATATATAATAATTACATATTAGCAGAAATGTGCCAACACACTATTGATACGAAAAAGTTCGAGATAAGAGACGACCTGGTCATAAAAGTAGTAGAAAGCTTTTATGAAAGTGGCTCAAGACTGACATACACACACGTATACACACACATGTACACAATACTATACTCGTAGAAAGTAAACCAAGATTGATCGGGAGCTCTTCGGAACACTTACATGAAAGGTTTGTGACTATAACGTGAGAAAAAGATATCACATGGCCCTCTGTTTGTAGAGTACTATTATACGTGTACATGTTATATACATAGATTTGATTAAGTATACGGATGATTAAGTTTATGTCATACCGGTGGGCCGTAAGAGAAAGATGGAAACAGTTGTTCGTTTAATATCTATATAAAGGTAAGATAAAAAGATGCGAGAGTAAGAAATGACGAGAAAGAGGTAAAAAAAAAAAAAAAAATGAAAGAGAATTTGTATATATCGTAAATATTTTGTACCAACTGCCCAACAATTTTAAGCTTTTTCGAAAGATGCCATATATGACGTTTACTATTGGATTTGTACTATATGTATAATGAGAGAAAATCGTTTCATGATTTGATCAATGTTTTTATTATATGGTTTGTATTACTTTTCTTTATTTTTTATAATATCACATCGCGTAAGACTCGTTTTCTCAAACGCGGAGTTCCAGTCTCTCAATCAATGCAAAATATTTTGTCCCATTATACAGCAATTAATGTCAGAAAATTAGAGGCTACTTTTATAACGAAATCATACAGCGACTATGTAACAAAATCAGAGGCTACTTTCGCATTTGAAATACTCGTTATTAGCTCCGCTGTTTTGTAATAAATCCTTTTTCTTCTCTTTGTATACACACGACGTATTAACACGAATGAGCTTGTGTTCATAGTGATGACTAACATAATATGATCGTATACGTTTACAAAACAGTCAGGACAAAAGCTTGTGACGATGGTGAAAGTTCCGTTAGCGATAGAAAAGACAAAAAATAGAAAGACAAAAAGGATAAAAATAAAAACGGTTGTGTCTTCGCATTAAAAAAATTTGTGATCGAGAAACATGTACTTTTTAATGATTGTGACTCTAATGTAACTCATATACTCTATTTGGTCGCTACAGATGGATGAAAAAAAAAGAAAAGAAAGTAAAGAGAAGCCAGTTTGGATCATTACAAGGCAGGCAGGGTTATAGATGGTACTATTAGATGCATGCGAAACTCGAAATATGTGCTGCTTATTTTTAACTATTTTTTTTAGCGGAGATGTTATGTAAACGGAAGTCATGGTAGCACGATTATGAAATTAACTGTGCTATCATAGATTTGTAAATAACGAATACTTGTTATTCGATCAGTTAAAATGAGAGAGAGAGAGAGAGAGAGAGAGAGAGAGAGAGAGAGAAAGAGAGAGAGAGAGAGAGAGAGAGAAAGTGTGAGAGAAGAGAGAAAACATGTATCTTGAAAACATTGTTGGCTTTTTTACGCGATGAAGCCGAAGGTTTAGTATAAGCACGCAAGCTTGTCATTTTTTTAATTTTCGAGGTTGTCTTATGTAAATTTTTTATTTTATTCCAATGAAATGAATCTGTGAACACTGTATGATTTTTCAGAAGTGAGATTAAGATCGACTTTTGTCCGGTGCACAGAGTGTTGGAAGAAGGTAGTTTAGAAATTAAGAAATCAGTAGCGAAGAGCATTATTAAATCGATAATTTCATCGTTATATCTTTTAACAAATAGTAATCTTATTTTTTATCAAGTATAATATCATTAATAATATTATAGTATTGTTAATATTAGAGTATCAATAACAATATTAATATGAAATTTAACGTTAATTTAATATTTTACAATCTTAGTAGTACTGTGAAGATTTAACAGTTTCAACATTACCTCTTTTCACATCCTGTGCAGAATTCTTTTACGAAATTCTCTCAGATCGTTTTACAAGAAGACTTTGCATTGAATTTTTTTTTCAAACGATTCTTCGATAGTTTAATGCTTGACAGAGACAAAACGCGAAACACGTGGATCACTCGTCATCACTTAATGTCCACGAGAACAAGAAATGTTCTAGCAATACTGTCGAGATCTATTCTATCTATTGTAAACACACAAAAATCAAGGTTTGTGTTAATCGAGGTCCGTTTACATTAATCTCAAGTGCACCATTTTGAAAATTTTCACGACAATATTTTATATTCTAAACTCGCTATTGTTAGCTTTTATCGAGTTTGCGAAATGATTTTACAGCCATGGCCTTTTCGAATATGCGTTATTTTTGAAACAGACATTCTCGATGTTTTCTATATTATCCGTCTTGGCTATGATACTCGTTCGGTAATCGATCAAACATTTTTAAACAACAATAATTGAAAATTAAATCGAAGTAAGGTATATCACTGTGGAAAACGACGAAAGATTGCTGGATCGAGTGCTTCGAGATTAAAAGAAAAAAGAAAAAGAAAAAGGATTCCAGCAAATTCTGTTCTCGTTCGTTTGCTGCGATAACATACGTGACGCGAAACAAAAGAGTGGAGAGCGAAACATTTCGCGAGAGTGACGAAACGGAAGAAACGTAGGTTGTACGTGTAAATCTCAAGGGTTATATAGGAATATAACAGTGATATATACATAATATATAAATATCTATACGTATACATATAATATATTTGCGTGTAAATAAATGAATTTAAGGCATATTGATTACGATAATTTTCTAATTTTATACCATTGTTCCTTTCCATCCGAAGTAAAGAAACGATGATATTAAATTATAAAAGGCGTGAAAATTTCATGTTTTAAGTCTTTAGACATCTCAACGCTGTTCATTTCTTTTCTTTATTATTTCCAATAGAAAGGACAATTTGAAATGCACTGGCGGACGAAAGAAATTTTTAAATTGCTATTTGTATTCGAATATTAACAACTTTTCTATTGTATACATTTCTTACTATCTTTTTAACAATCGTCCATTTCACACTCTTATCGATATATACGCTATATCGTTAACACTAAACCTACCAAAGCGAAGGTCAAATTGACCGCTTTCAAATTTCTACACAAATTTTACCATATTTGAACGTTACCATATCGCTTGTTAATCTATGACTTTTCATAAGATATACGTACAATATATTTTTCGGTATCTATTTCTAGTTTGCTTTTTTTTCTAAGAAAAATTTGTAGTCTGTCCTGCCCATCGCGACCGGTCAATAAATGTACAAAAAGTGTCGGTAGGTTTAGCGTTAAAATCGTTAATATCTCAAGTAAATTAATATTTATCAGCAGGGACACCGAAGAAATATTTTTCAATAGAGACATTTCTATTTCAGGACTGGTTCTCGGGTAATTTGTAAAACGAGGTTGTTGTCGCTCTACTTTTTTTGGCAATGCGACGGAGTGGTAACGTTTCCGCCGATTGTCAAACTCTGCGGCCAAACTTCCGTTCTCCATTTCAGCCGGAAACGAGGAAATTACCAAAATCAGTAAAGTATAGAGGCTACAGTACATGTTTCTTCAATTAACGAAACGTCAGTTTGAATGTATTATTTCGTATAGAAAATAAATTGCAAGAACAACCTAATTGCTTACGCGTGTGTCAAGAATAACATTCTAAGAAGCATACAATATACATAATTATCTACTCGATCAACTTTTACTACTCTCAACCCACCATACGATGTTCTTGCTGGAATTATCTAATTTTTATTATAAACTACAAGTCAGGACACAGATCGTGCTTCATAATAGCAATTTCATCGCGTGATCAGTCGTTTCTGACACTATTAACGGAACGTCTATCTAGAATTATGATCTAAAGAGGTCGACAAATTCGATAGAGGTCATACGAAGCTCCGTATTAAATAACGTAAGATATCTTTCTGGATTTTTCAAACAGAAGATAAGAGAAACCGTGGACTCCTTTGATTCGGCCAAAAAGAAATTTCATCTTCCATCAGCTTCGAGCTTTCACCAAACTCGCACACACGCGTGATTAGAAAGATAAAATAGAAGCAAATAAATAAAGAATAAGTTGGCGCTAGAAAATGTTTCTCATCGTGAATGCTTCTGGTTAGAGAAATTAAATCCAGAAATCGGATTTATCTCAATGAAATCCAGATCCGAGTCGTTTATCTTCGTTTGAAAGCGTAGCTTGCGCTTCTCCTCGGGCAGTTTCGAAAATTCAACATCGGCATCGCGTTCGATGCGTCGTTACGCTACGGGACGCCTGTGAGCATGGCAGAAATCTGGGCTACGCACGTGCAAATGTACCGTAATAATAATTGTTTCCTTAATTACAGCCACGGCGTATGATTATGCGTACGGTTCGTTCGTCGCGTTCTTTCTTCACGAAGATCGCGCCGCTCCTAGAAAAATTGGATCCTTCGGAACCGTTTCGGCTGCCAACAATGATTCATCGAGATCGGTTAACGTGTCTTTTTGAAATTGCGCGTGAAAGTACAACGGCTTTGCAGCGATGAGATCATCGAGAGGTGAAACAGGGAATCGCGTGGGCGACCGTGCGGTTCGCGCTAAAATTCCCAGTCTTTTCGTAGTATTTTCTCGTCTATAAATGAATGCAAGTGAGGCTGGAGACGATTCGAGTGGGAAAATATGCGACCAACTGCGCGTGGCTAGCACAGGACCATCGTTGAACCGGAAATGTTTATGGATTTGTAGGTTTTATGATGCGAGAATACAGAGAACGCATATGATACGGAAAAATAAGTAAAGCATCGAAACGAAAGCGGTGGTGACGATATCTAAGAAATGAAATCGATCTTTGTCTAAGTTGTATTGCTTTAGTCACGAAATTAACGAAGATATGAATTTACACGGGCATTCGTGGTCTACTGATGATAATTGGTAGCGCGAATGTGTCAAGCGTGTGCACGTTTTTTAATTTTTAATTGGACAGTATTAGTTGTAATAAGACGTAGAGATGTTATATTCATGGGAAGCTGTTTCATTTGGAATTCCATTTATTTTCAACGTGGTTAACACCTTCTTTAATTAATATATAACAAGTCCAAATTGTAGTTGATCATTTGCAAAGTGTAATTGCCACTTGATAAAATAGTTGCGTGCCCGTCACGCCTTGTACAGGCTAGATAATGGCAATCAACGAATAATTTAAGTACACAATATCTATATTCATGACGTACCGGCAAATCGTTGTGTAATTCGTGTAAGATTTGTTCGAAGAATTATTTGAACCGTCGGTGTTAAATTGAAGCAAAGTAACAGTAATGTACCGGTGATATTAAAACGGCATGAACAATTTCCAGGCAGTGAAAAAATTGTGCGTTGAAGATATAAAATTCATGATGCTCTTTAATTACACGCGCGCGCGCACACACACATATATAATTTACAAGTTACACTATAACATCGGCCATATAATATAATTAATCATTTCTAATCGTCCCGTAACGTTGCACGTGCATCAATCGTTAAAAAAAAAAAAAAAAAATTGTTAAATCAAAATTCAAGCGGAGACGAGCTGGAATACACACTTCAAACAGTTGGAAGATTTTTAACGATAAAATGTAAATTACAAGCAGAACGCTGAGATTCACGAAGTCTTCTACTGTTGCGCTGACATCGTTTCCTATTCTGGTATTGAAATCACTCTGAACTCTGAACCACGCGTTCCCTGATACGCCTAACGCGTGCTATAAAAATAGATCGAGCGACTTCTCTTTCTTTTCTCCTATTCTCATAAAAAAAATTTCTCCCAAAATTGCGATCTTGCGGCGAAAAAATGCGCATACAAACATCCACAGCGATCATTAGTGGCCGACCAATTATTTTACGATCGACTTTAGCCATCACGATCATCCTACATATCTGCGCTAATTGGTATCAGAATTACGATCATTTTCCAATCACTTTTAACTATTACAATTTTATTTGTTCTTACGATTCTTCTGGCTCGCGAGTTCACCGTAGAGTGTTCATTATCTTCTTTTACACTCTACTACCGTCATTTATCGATTTGTTTCTCTGTCATTTCTGCCCATACACCGTTGCCGGTTTACTTTTAAAATTCCGTCGAGATGCTCCGGCGGTTTTTCCCCGTTTCTTACCTTCGTATTCTCGTTGATTATTATTCCGCTGCAATTTTATCCATCATACTTATTATCTATCGATAACGAGCATCAGAGGAGATCGCAAATGGTTGTAGACGGGCTCATTAACGCGGCAACGAGACGGCTGCGATCCTATGGAGAAAATGGAGCGAGTTTCAGTTGTAAAACGATCGGCCAGAAGCCATGAATTTAATTGCTGAGCAAATAGCTGCGCACTGCAGAACAATGGGCCGTTCGATGCGAACAGTTGCGGGAAATTAGCCCGTTAACATAGCGGATTAACATGTTATAACGTTAAAGCTTGCCGCGAACGACAGACATCTTCTTGCGCTTCGCTCGAGTTTCCCGGTTTCGATACAAATCGTTGCAAAGCCTTCCTTAATTGAACGCGCGGCTATGAATTAAAGCGAAACGTTAACACGTCGGAAGTTGTCTTTTCCGACAGCGAGAGAGAGAGAGAGAGAGAGAGAGAGAGAGAGAGAGAGAGAGAGAGAGAGAGAGAGAGAGAGAGAGAGAGAGAGAGAAAGGAAGAAAGTATCGTCGAATTTTAAGCGTCTTTTTGCGACTTACGTTGTGATACAGCGAGCACTTTGATTTTATCGTTGCTTGCGCTAAGACGGAGAACAGGAAGCGATCTTTAACACGGCTACAGGAAGAAAGTTCTACGTTTAAATAAAATAATAAGGAACGTTCGGTTGAACTTGAAGTTAAAGTTGGTAAAAATGTCGGATTTTTGCGTTGCAAAGATTACAGAAACAAGGAAACGAGGCGAGCTATCGTATCCTTTCGATATTTAAACGAGGCAACGAAGAAGATCGTCTTTGTCCGAATTAGTGCGAGCCGAGAAAAAATCCGAACCCGTAGCTAAGAAATATTTCAACGGAAACTATATCAACCGAACGATGTCTAAGAAGGTTTCAGATCGAAATACACGACGGTGGTCGCTAGTAACGCTCAGCGGTGCGTGCGGCTTTCAACGAGCAAAATAATAACAGAGAAAAGAAAACGACAGATAATATCGCTAAAGTTGTCCGTAAAGAAAATACACAGATCTTAAAATATATATTTCCATCAACGTTTTACCTCGGATACTTCGCTCTATACTTTGCGTATCGCGTTTTTCAATCTCTTCCAAACGCGAATATCCGCGGTCCGCTGATGTCGCTCACCGAACGCTGCTAAACTCGAGAGAACCGCGCGAACAGAACCAGCCTTCACTAGGGAACGATCATTAGGTGACGACGAACAATAGGTGGAAAAAAATTGATCGATCGAGAAACCAGCTAGGCGAATACGTTGGAACGGCAGCGAGCGTGCAATTGCACGGCGATTCTGAATATCGACACGAATCTCCGCTTTCGAGGCAGCGGTATTAGCCGCGTGAATGGTGTTACCGGTTAAACGGGAGAATCGTGGGAACGAGAGGCGAATGAAACAGACCTAGAAAGAGGAGGAGGAGGAGCAGGAGCAGGAGGAGAAGGAGGAGGAGGACGAAGAAAGGGAAGAAGCAAAGAGGAAAAAGACGAAGAGGACGTGCAGCAAGGTGAAAGAAATACGGTCGGTAGGGAGAAGGTCTTCTCCGCCGCAAGCAACGAGGATATCGCGATCGTGAATAGCAAGGACACGAACAGCGTTCGCGAGTAGCTTCCCAGTGAAAGAAGGGATATCCGAGTCCCCACTATTAAATGGCTCGACTCCGACGCGGTAAGGAGAAGCTACATCGGGGGCGGTAGAACACCACCAGCCTCAGTGCAATTTCGACACTCGTCTCGCAGTCAGTTGTCACAAAATCGTTTTGTCATCCTGTCCGACTCTTGCTTTGATTTTGTAACCTTTGCAACGTGAGAGAAACGTATGCACCGAGGGGGATGGCGATAGAGGGCGAAGGCGCCGTTTGACGGACGCGCGACATGCTGAAGTTGCCGAAGAAACGGATGAAAGATGCGCGAGATCGTTTGAAGAGAAATTCTAGCATCTCGTTGTGCAACAGAAGCGCCTTTTCTTTCACGAAGAATCGACACATTCGCCGATGAAATTGTTGGAGAGACCGGATCGAAGGACCAGCGAAGATAGAGCTGTTTAGAGAGCAACTGCAACGCGTGGAAGAAGTTGGAAGGAAGAGTTCGTTTCAAGAGAAATTCAATCGTATCTCGCGATCCACTACGGCTACTTGGCGAAGTACCGAAGAATATCGTAAAAGAGGGAACGGTCTGGATAAGAACCGAGAGATCTTTCTCCAAAGGGTCAAGTTCCTGCGGGACTCCGTGGTGGAACGCGGCTGTCCGAAAGATCAAACGTTGGAAGATGTGGTCGGAGAGCATCGGAGAACGATTCTCGACAAGGACAAACGGGTAAAGTTGCACGACGAAGGATATTACGAAAGAATTTTTGCATGAAATTTGAAGGAAATAGGGTAGAGTCGTATTACGGTCGAAGAAGAAGGAATTGGAAGATGTAAACATTCGGACGATCGTGATCGTTTAGTAAATTGGACAGCACAGAGGAGATCGGTAGCCTAAGGTAATTGCTTTAAGCACAGATTCCAGCGCACCGATAAAAGATAATCAGTCTAGCGATAAAAAATTGAAAGGAGTAACTTGATCTGCAAGAAAATCGGTAGGAAGAGAAAGTAAGCGAAGAACGGCATCTCTAACAAGCCGATCGCTGCGAATCTCGACAGATTTCAATTAGAAATAAAAGAATCGTTTTGTGTAAGAAACTATTACGATCGAGCGTCGTTATTCTTATTTCTATGATCGAGAAGCTGGCAGACGCGCCGCAAAGCGATAAAAGTAGAAACGCAACGTTAACGAGGCAATTGTAAAGGAAGATTGGTAAAAGTCAGGCCTCGATTAACGCGGAGGGAACAGAGGATTTGACAGCGAAATAGGAACGAACAGCTTGAATTTCCATTTTCGTGGAAAAAAGCAGCGGACGGTGAAGGAAGTGACCTGGTCAGAGGATTCCTCTTCAACGACGAACTTCCACAAATTGAACGTTTCCTGTGATTTTACTGGAGCACGAACGACCGTGTCCACGAACATGCAAGGCCTCTTTGATGGCACGCAATGACACAAAACGCGTATTTATTTCTTCGTCGATTAGCGTGTCTACCTAGAAACGCGTCGTACCGGAAGCCCATTGCAGAATCATCAACGTCTCTTCGATTCGAACATATCTCGGTCACAGAATCAATCCGTCATACATAATTGAACGAAACAAGGAGCGTACTGCCGCTTTTTCAATATTCCTCCGATTTCTTTCGTTTGACACGATTCCGAGATCATTTACCGAGGATGATAATAGGAAAGCCGATCTCTTCAGTCCGAACAGAACGTGACGAAGGATCGAGGATTTATCAGACACGCGACAGATACGCTGCGAAATGATCAAAGAGGAAGAACATCGTCGTTATTTCTGCAACGTCTCTCTGGTTTCCTGCGTCTGACAGGATTCTAAGGTCGTGATATTTTTTCCAGGCGAATTATTAGAAAATCTGATCTTTCGAAATCGACCAGACGCGTTACTTACGACCACTACGTTACAACGACTTAAGGAAGAAGAATATCGCCACTGACGCGATTCTAAGATTCGCTTTTCCAGGGAAATAATCGATAAATACAATCCCTCGATCCGAAACAGAACACGATCGAAGGATCGACGATCCATCGTACGCGATCGACCGAGAGGCGAATGGAAAGAGAAGAGAAACGCTACTACCTTCGTAATGCTTCCTTGATTTCTTGCACCCGATACGATTTCAAGATCGACAAAAATAATTAAAAAACGTAATTCCACGCAACTTTTCCAGGTGTTAGCCTTGGAACAGCGACGATCAGATCGATAAGACCAGATCGTATAATCGTGGATGGCGAGAGACTCGAAAAGACAGCCGCCGGAAAGGAAGCGAAGAGGAAAAACGACAAACGGTCGGAGAAGAGTAAAAACGACGAGGAGGAGGAGTCGGTCGAATCGGAGAAAGCAGCAAGAAACGACTCGAAGCGCAAAAAGGGATGAATCGTTTCGGGGCTTATGAGGCGTGAAACCAAGACCGCCGATCTCTTCAGCAAGTGGTTAGTTTGGAAACGAGCGAATAGAAACGGTACGAGTATTAGCGGAGTACATAGGGAGGAGTTTCGTACGTTACGAGGCTTCTCGCAATGATCGTCGAACGAGTCGACAAGTTGGAAACGAAGCGAGTGTTATAGTTAGACAGGCGAGGAAGAAACAGCAACTGCAGGCTTGAAGCTTTAATTATCATTATTCTGTCGTTATTTCTCGAAGAGCGTAGTTGAATGGCTACGATGGGAAATTTAAGGAACATTCCGAGGAATTGAAGATTGCGTTCTTTGGAAAGAAGAGACTGTTCTTCCTGGGAAGAAGAAAATAGGAGAAGAGCGAGCGAAGAGGTAATTAGCTGCAGGCAAATACGAGTCTGTCACGGGATTGACGCGTCGAACGAGAAACTCCGATAGGTGAGTAACGAAAATTGGATATTATTTTTCTGTGAAAAATAATCGAACTCCGTCGCTTCTGCGTTTATTCAGCCGTTTATTTAACTCTGTTTAATCGATAGAGCGATCGATTCGATAAGACAACAAACGTTATCAGTCGCGCGAGGATCTTTAAACGATAAATCGGGATAGCAACGGAAATACGAAGTTTTCAACGTTTTCGAAAACACGATAGTATGGCGCGATAAATTGAAGAAAATCACGAAGATTGTTAATCGCGTGAGATAGCAATTTCGCAATAAAGCCAGAGAGAAATAGGTATATCAAGTATTTTTTTAGAAACCTAGCGAATATTAGGTGAAAATTATTTGTCCTACATGACAAGGATTTAAGAATGTGTAATCGGGATAACGACAGAAGCGGGAAGAAACGTCGCGCGTTTTTCCAAACGTGTTCCCGTTTTACTGAATTCTAATCAAATCTGCCGTACAGGACGAAAGAGGAGAGAGAACATCGGCATACCAGAGCACTCGTGAATTGCACGCGTTATCCGCGACACAGCACGAATCAACCTCTGAAATACAGAGTAGCGGCTACTAGACTGTACGACTAAAAGAGCAACGTGCATATCGTAGATTCTCTAGCGTAGAATGTAGGTAGACAAGCCACCTAGTTTTATTGGATGCAAAACGATAAATTATCCTGTAGAAAGTCTCTGACGCGCAGTAAGCTGTGAATATCTCTTATCTCTCGATAGAAAAGGAAAGCCAGTAATCTACATAATACAAATCGAAACCCTAAACGAGTCCGAAGACGTTGAATTTTCTTCCGGAGTATAACGTTGACACTTCAATTTGACTTTTCATTCGATTCGCCAATTCTCACGTGGCTGGCTGAGAATCATCAGTTCGTCGATAGCGTTTATGAAATAACTTGTTATCGCAGAACGTATTGTCGGAATATTGGCAATCGAAATTATTTTCATAGAATACAAATTTTATTCGATGAGACGTGCAGATATAACGTACCTATCGAGCAGCTTCACTAGCTTCTTCTCTCGTTTTTGAAAATCTTCTCGTTCATTCTCAATCTAGTTTCTAGTTTTCGCCGACGATTCGATGTTATTACGAGACGTTCGTTATATCTTTTCGTATCGTGAAAACGTTATAATTACGAATTGCGATAACGGAAAAATTATAATTTAATTACTTATGAAACCAGAGCAATGACACTTTTAACATATATCACTGAATTCGAATTCTCAAATGTTCGCCTCGTATCGCTGTGATTTTCAGCTCGCCACATAGCGTCTGATAATTTTCATATTTTTCTTACACTTTCCCTGAATGTACGAATTGATTATACAGGAAGAACGATAGACTTGATATTACGGCAGATCAATGAATTCGATTGTTTCACGCATGATTTGAGCGAACGATCCAACACGAATCGTTCACCTTGACCGTGAATCGATGTTCCGTTTCAGGAACGGAAGTCCCGCGATTCACGCCAGCCAGGAGTTGTCGTTCGCGTAAATCGAATCGATACCGTGTGGAAACGGCCGATTTCAGCGGGATAAAACGAAACGAACCGAAGCAGCGTGTTCCTCTGGAGCGAATAGAGGAGGAATCGAGAGGGTACGCGAGGATTAGTCACGACTGCAAAGTAGGTGAGTAGCCTGGAACTTGTGTAAGCAGCAACGATTCTATAAACGGTTTACGAAAGCTGGAAAAATAAACTCTTGGAAGTTAAAGTCACAGCATCGGGAATGAGGGATACTAATACGTCGGAGAAATGAAAAATGAAAATCAGTAGGTTGCACAGTTAAAACTTGTCATTTTTCGAGATTGAAGAAATTCGAAGCTGAAACTTGCTATGTTGGTTAAATTACTAATTGCAGTTTCGTAGAACTAGAAAAATTAGAAGCTGGAATTTTGTATAATTGGAGAAATTAAAAGGTGTAAAATGCAAAGGTTGGAATTTAAAAACGTTGAAATTACTCGCCTGAGACTTTTCGAAATTATGGTCCAACCAGTATTTTGTCTGTGTCGATCGAAATAATATTTAATAATACACAGCAGACGATGAGACTTCGAAGAGATCTTGAAAATTGGATCAATGAATCAGTGGATTAGTAGAGTTATGGGTTGGCGATATTTTACGAATGATATATTAAGGTTTTTTCAAGATGAAACATGAAATACGAAATAACGTAATACCGTATTGAATAAAGCAAACAGTAAATACTTAATGATCGACGATCTTTCAAACGTAATTTACGAATTCTACAAAGTCACGATCGATGCAATCAAGCTTGCAGTTGATTCTATCGCGCGTAGAGTACAATGCTCGCGGCGAGTCGGAATGTAGGTGGCCATTATGACGATGGTAATCAGAATTTCATGGAGGAAATCGTCGGTGAATGATGGCACGGTACTGCCGTTGTTTACAAACATTTTTTTATTTTTTTTTTTACACGCGATGTAATTAATGACGGTATAATTAACGCGCACTTTCGCGAGAAGCAAAACGCTTCCTTCCGATGTAACGATTTATTCTCTCGATTAATGCCACTCGCATAATGCCATTTAACGCTTCTTTCGGACATTGACTAGCGCACGAAGAATATTCTTTTCAATTACTATACTTTTCTTTCCTAACGATACTACGTGATTTTTCAATTAATTCAAGTTATCGAAGTAATCGGTATTTTAGATATTTCGGTGTTTAGATACTTGAGTATCCTTTATTATTTTAATATTTCTTTTTGCAGACATCCGATAATCTATGAATGATCGTAAATGATGAAACAAAAGTTTCATTATACTTAATAGAAATCGATATATCGCTACAGAATATTTCTTTGGAACAATTCTTAATATATTAACGAAATCCATGCAACTGGTATTTATTCGAACAAAAATGTTCGAACGATTCATGTTTCCCAATTACTTCCAACATCTTTTATAATCAACTTTATTTCTATATAACGCTAGCCTATTTTATATCAAGTTTCTATAACAACGTGAATTCACTCTCGTCGAATATCTTCTTAAAGGAGATTCTTCCTCTTACTTGCGATACATTTTATACAAAGAGCATGTGGGAATACGAGTTGTTGAAAACGAGTTGGCACACGTTATCCCCAGGTTTCACGTGTTCGTCAATTATCACGGACGCGACGGCAGCAATTAGTACCGTTCCAAGGAGCCAGAGTTACTTTTTCCTTCTTCGGCTGTTGTTTCTGATTTCCTCGAAACTTTCGTTCTCTTCACGATCGATGACCTTCTTGCCCATCAACGTCACGTTTCTTTCATCATCTTCTGGTAAAACGATTTCCTCGTCTTATCATCGGCAAACTTGCCGAACACTACGCGAATCTTTCTCTTCCCATAAATTCCAATCTTATTTCATTTCGTTTTACTCGTTTTCACTAATAAATTAACAGTTTCCTACGATGGAAAATACTATAATAACGCGCCAATTAATGCGTACATCAAACGCACGTTACTCTCGATTTATCGGTCGAGATCGAATACATTGTAAATGCCGATCGAATACTTTAGATAAGCTTGTTCCATTCGATTCGCATCCATTCGTTCAACGTTATAAGCCCAAAGCTCGTTTGCTACATTTTTATTTAAATTCTGTGCGCGCTATACTCGGACGCGCATCTACATAATTCTAATTATTAAAAGAGCATGATCTGAAGTAAGATGTTCTAAGCACCGGATGCGTGTCCTGCTCAGATAGTCGAACGAGAATTTTCGTAGCCTGCGGCCTACGAGTTCAAGGTTCTAATTAGCATCGTTCTCGATCCATTTTTCAGCGGATCATCCTGGTTTGGTTTCCTGCGAGATCCAACGAGCACATGCAAAATAGCTACCTGGCGGGATCGGTTGGCTGTCGAGCGGCTCGCGTTGAAAAAGGTTTTCGATAGATAACGGTCCGCTCGTTGCGGAAGCGCTCCCGTTCAACGATCCGCGGACGTTGCTCTTAATTATTTATTACGCGTCGATGACGTAACCCTCGGGGAATCGTTACGGTGTCAGACACCGGTGGAAATTTTATTAATTCGAATCGTCGCTTCATCGTGGAAATCTTTGTTGTTCCCTGCTAATGATTCTTTGTCTCTTATGTGTTACATATACATATATGGGATTATCAGTCTGTTTCCTTCTACTATTTATGACCCGTACCGGGTCGTTTTCCACCAGTGACTTTAATTAATTTTTCATTTTTCCCATACTTTTGTTTAAATTCAGGCTTTGCTCGAAGAAATTAAGTCAGCACGTAGATGTGCGTAAAAAGTATCGGGCCATATTCTAGAAACTTGAAAGAAGGATTGAAAGAAGGAAAGAACTATTCAAGAATTTCGGGGGATTTTTTAAGGACAGAAAAACATAAAAAAAAAAAAAAAAGATACGTCGAAGGACGTAGACGACGTTAGGAAAAGCAAGATTGCAGACTTTAAGAGGTGAAGCCTATTTGGTGTATATTTGGTTTTAATTGAAATATTTAGTCCTCGTTTTCGCTACAGATTTCTTTTGCCATTGAAAATGAACGACCATAAGTAGTTTTCTTCCAACATTTAAGCACGATATTTACTATAGCTGATGTCGACTCGTACAACTGTTTCGTACAATCATGTTTACGAAGACTAGGTTCGTGTTTCAATTTCAATACTTTCAATGCATTTCGATTAGATTTTCCAAAGACAAGATTCACGTTCGATCAAGTTTGATCAACGTTGAAGTGATTCTCACTTCTAGGAAAACTCCACATCTTCTCTGGTGTTTAGTTTTCTTAGTCCTCGAAGCCATTGAGTTTCGTTCAGCTCTGTTGTAAAGTAACAAGCATACACGCTGTACTTATACTTATACTTACACAAATATATATTTCTATTATACATTCATCCACTCATTTCCTCTCTCTATCCAGAGATAACCTCAACAATCCCGTTTATAGACAAATAAAAATTAAAATCCCACTTTGATCTAGAAATAAATTAACTAACGACACCTTAATGGATTCTCTTAATTTTTGCCTGGTTCTAAACCGGATCTCGCATATATTCCACGAATTGCGTTTCGAGGGCACGTTTTGCTGCGCGCGTTTCTCATATTTTCCTACTTCGAAACGCAAGCTTTCATCAACGTGTCGTCTCGATAACGATGAACAACCGCAGATGGATTAACGTTTCTCCGCGGTTCGCTAGTAATTTGCCGCATACTTCGCGTCTTCGCTAATCGACCAGGACTTGTCATGGGAATCGTTCAATCTCGTCTCATCGACGATGATTTATAACGCGAGAGGGACAATTACGATGTTCGTTCGATCGTTTTATAATAATGCGAGATTTCAGTTGAAAAAGATTCATTGAACGGTACAAAAGAGACGATCACGTGGAATCCCATTCTAAACAACTAATTGCCTATATACAATCGAAAATAATCTCTTCTAATATTAAACGCTTAACTTTTCACAGAAATTCCCAGCACACTTAGAAATTACAATCGTCGTGCCATAATCTTTTCTCGTCTGATCACGAAAGAGAGGCAATTACGTTAAAGCTTATGAATGCTCGAATTCTTCCTGCATTTTCCACGATGATAATGAAAGCCTGTTCTCGAATAGTTGCCGACCATTGTTTTGCGCAGGCGGCATTAATTACTCGTGTTCCTCTTTTGCTTTCTTCTTTCCTCGTCGTCGTAGCGGTCACAGGCACGCGTCGAAATGTTCTGGCGACAGCGAGGTCGACAGGCGTCGTTTGGTAACAGATGGGAAAGGTATCTATGGCCGTAAGAAGTGCCGCTATGTCCCACATCGGCTGCCTACGATTCTGCCACGGTAACCACGTTCCCCTATTATATGCGTGCACCTTCCGGCAGGTGGTTCCCGAGATTTGCCTCTTTTCCTCACAGGGATGCGCAGAGTTCGATTTATCCGAATATCGTATGCTTTGTGTACTATGAACTATGAAAAGCGAAAAGAAGATAGAAGAATTCACATACGTTGTATTTACTACAAAGAACTATCGTTCAGAAATCGTGAAAAATTAGACTGCGGAGTATTTTTGCAAAATTGCTATTTCTATAAACGCGAGTAAGGACGTGGAATTTTCAGGAATTTTATACTTTATATTTTGGATATTTCATGTATTTTTGCATTTTATGGGAATTTTCGCACCGACAAACATTCGGTAAACGCATAAAAATCCGCGACCTAAGGACGATCATTCAACATCGAAGATCCACGCTGATACAATCTTTTTATTCGAACAAGACGCTGCAATTAGTACAAAGCAGCGTAACACCAGCTATATTTGTACCTAACGTTTTTCTCGTTTCTAATTTCCCTCGGTACCTCTAAATCGCGTGCTCGACTTACCAGCTTCACTCGTTAGGGATGGTAATTACAGTTATCTCGATCCTTTTTTATTACACAAGCACGTTGTTAAAGGTATTTAAACGTAAGAGGCCGATGCTTACGTATATTCAACGCCTATGTTTTCGTTCTCGGATTTCGCGAGATATGCCGAATTTTTTCCCACTCGCTGATACGATAACCCGTCTCGATCTTCGGCTTCGTTTTTTCAAATTTTGAAGTGGATTTTAGATTGCGCGGCTAACCGTAGCAAAAGTATCAGCATGGGCATATTACGGGCAGTAAAATCTGCCATAAACGTACAAGCATAAGCGGTGTAATTATTAGCTGATAAATTATCGTGCAAGAAGCTTAAAAAAAGCTTAAAAAAATTTGCGATAGACCAAAGGACGAAATTGTTTCTGTCCAAAACTGTCTCCAAAAGTTCTTTCTATATCGATACGATCGAAGCCTTTTCGTATTCTATTTTCTTTTTCTTTTCTACGCATACTGCGTGTTTTATTTACTTTGGACATTATCTTCGGAAACGAAATACAGAAACAGCTTGTACTTCATCTACAATTTACGCTCGCGCTTTCTTCACGAAATCCTGTGATTACTGCACGCTCTTGGCTCAGACATTCTACGACAAAGTGAGTAATCTAGCGTGCCGATCCGATCTATCTGTTCAGTCGATGGCGCTAGCACCGGAAGTGGATGACCGCCTCCTCCGCGTTGTCACGTTCGCGCGTTTCGACCCAACGAATCCAAATAGACACTCGTTCGTGCAGCAGAACCAGTTTCCCTAAGATCAATATCCCTATGCCGTCGATTACTGTCAACGTTATTTTCGCTTAAAGTGAAATTTCGCCATAAATCTTAGGCTCGACGTAGCGTAAATTTAACAGGGAAAATTAGTAGAGTGAATTTAATTGCCTGTTAAAATGTCCGAGCGAGTAATAAGCTAGCAGAGGAAATTGAAAATACGAGGGTCGGTGTCTCGCTGTAAAAACCTTTGGTAATAAATTTAAGCGGTCAAACGTTATACTTAGAAGTGAATTATACCTGTAAAAATATTACTTAATGGTTATTTATATTAGTAGAACAATTTCAAGCTAATCGTATTTGTAGAAAATGTCCCGGATAACGAAGCTAAAAGATTGACAATTACGTGGAAGTGTTTTTATATTTTTATTCTTACTGTTTTCTTCCGATATTTGTCAGGATCTTATCTCCGACACTGGTTAACAGTTTTCTTTTACGTCGCTTCTGATGAATATAAATTGAAAAATCGATCCGCTGAGAAAGTTTCGCACGTCGCTGTATGTACACGACTGTTGTAGTGTTTCTTTAACAAAGTTTTGAAAAAGATCTTTGAAGCGCGGACGTTGATGGATAAAAAGCGAGTATCGAGCATCTCGAGTGACGTTTAGAACGTAACAGCATGTTATTCACGTGGCGAGTACTGTTGCGTTTCTTGCAGAGTGTATCGCCATTAGGAAGCGAGTGGAGCTTGTAAAAACAGACCTTCTGCGTGTTCGACGATCACTATCGCGATGAACGTACTTACCCTTGGAACCGGTTTCACGGTCTCTGCTAGGATTACAAAGGCACGTCGGAGTACTATGACCCTTTTTTCTCTCGATTCTAGGTCGAGATCCATCGCGTGGCTGTAATTGGCACGAAAAAAAAAAAGAAGAAGAAAGAGGAGAAAACAGAAGGTAAAACGCTTTAAACGTGTCGGTCAATTATTGTCACGATATAAGGCAATTTTCGTTGTTGTTTGTTGGAATTAGTTTGAAAGACGTTCGAATTATATCGGATTTGTCAGCAATTCGTATCGAAATTATTTTCGCACTCGATCCTCTTGCACAGCACTTTGCTGGCGAACGGTTAGGTCTGTTTGGGGAATAATATAAACTTGAGTTAGTTTCTCAGGTTAAAATACCATGGCATAACCGTTGCCCACGCATAATTAATGGATTGCTCATTTCACATCTCGCGTTCCATATAATTCAAACTGTTTTCCGTGGGTTTGGTTCAGGGAAATGTACGGTATCCGACGTTGCTGCTTTCAGATACGATCAAACTCCACGCTGTTTGTTCGTTCGCAGATGCTGTTTGAGCGAACGAGCAACCTAAATCACGATGTGCCATTTTATATTCGCCACGTGGGATTTCGTAAACGGTAGTTGAGAAGAGTATCTTTGGGATATTAGTCAGGAAGCTTCGAAAAAAGGATGGAGATTACGAAAGGAAATTGACAAAATTGATAAATGTCATTTACCTAAGAGACAAACGGCAGAAGCGTTGAATATTTGATTTTCACTGAATTAGATATGCGATAGTAATGACACGACCTTGGTAGTTAGCCATGGCCTTCAAACGACCTTGGGAAGAGGCAAAGCGACCTTGACAATTGCTAACGAATCGTAAGTGACTGTTAGTGCTAGTATCGCGATGTCGACGATGGTTTAAGAACTTGAAGCGACTTTCGATAGCGACGATTCCACTTTGAAAATTATTCGTAGTCTTCGGATGACCTGGAGCGTTAAGGGCATGCGACGTTTTACGATCTCGTCGTCAGTGACGAAAGTATATGCAATAAGTAAATTCTTCTTTTAGTAATTTCACACTCTTTTCCATAATCGTTCAGAATCTCGTTCAACCTCAGTATACGCTGCGTTATTACGTACAAAGTACACGTAATATCATGGTAATTGTTTTCGAGTTTCAGTTCATACCGAGCTTATAATTTTCCGACGAAAACTTTAAATTGCTGCATAACGATCCACTTCCGTGATTGTACCGTGATTTAAAACAATTTTTACGGTAATTAATTTTCTTACAAAGTCTTAAGGAGCTAGTACTTTCCAAGAAATATCCTCCAGAATGTAGATTAAAATGTAAATCAGATTTATATAGTCGGAAATAATAGAAGGGCAAAAATATTCGATTGACGCGACTTTCGGACGATAGAACAATCGATTTTCCGGTATTAGATCTCATTTCTTCGAACAGAGATTCAGAAAATTGGCAGTTCGATTTAATATTTAAAGGCTGCGTAAATTTTTGGCCGCTAAACTGCATAAGTTTTCGGCTGATGAGAAGGTGCAGTCTCACTTTCGTTTGTTTATTCTCCAATACTAATAATGTTATTAATAATAATACGCGTGGCTTGGTGCAACAAGCGCCAGTGTGATAATTTTGCAAGAATGGGTTAAATCCTGTACCGAGTTTGTAAATAATCGTATACTCTATATAAAAGACGACAGTTTCAAATTCTATGCGGAAATTGCTATAATGGCACTGTATATACGTCGATATAAACATTTTTCATAAAATAAAAATACCAAAGTCAACATAAATCAAACAAATAGCACGTGCTTTAGTTCTCCCTCTTTGTATTGGAAAAGAAATTTGGAACGGCGGAAACTTGTAAAATCGTCGTCAAAAATTATTTGAACACGAACTTTTTAACATATCTCAATTTTACAAACACCGACGCCGATATTTCTTGCATGAAGCCATCTTTTCAAAACATTTGAATATTTCATTCAGATATTTGGATATTCGGATAGCCTCTACCGCAACACGGATCGTTTTTCTTATAAACGAGCATTTGCATCTTATATTTCTTCCTTCGTAGTCATCGTCGTAAACCAGCAAACGGCCAACGAAATTGCGTAAATTGCATAAATTGTACAAATTGCACGTTATTTATGCAGTCAAGTATCGCAGACGCTTTCTTTCCGCAACTAGGTTCAGCGATAAAAGTTCGGCCGAAGTTCGTTCGTCGAATCGATGTTTTATTCATCGTCTGGATCACATTAAGCCATATTCCGTAGGAAACGGTCGTGGAGATCTCGAAAGTCGGCGAAACTTTCCAGCCGAACTTCCTGCACGTTTCACACAACCCTAATAATCTTTTATTCTCAAGCCATTTAGCTGAATTATCCAAACTCTATCAATTCGATTTCCCTGCCGCGTTACAGTTTCCCGGTCGACTTCCTGCAACGAGAGCAGAAAAACAGACTCGACGCTAATGGCGACTGAATGCAACGCAGGTATGCGACTCATACGCGGACGTTTAACGCGTCGAGTATAATAAAGCTCGCTATTACGGAACAACGAATCAACCTTCTTATTAACTAATTACGCGTCATTTGTTAAGTGTCAAGGTTTCCCATACAACATTTTACCATCGCGTGGCGACGAAACACGCGATCGCGCTACAACGTGAACATGTTTCACTTGAACACAGAACGCAAGTATCTCTTGCCAACTTTGTTACAACTACGCTCCGATGTTCGACAATTCCTTTGAAGTCTTCGACGAAAGAAGGATTCCATCTTTCACAGCGGTCCACCTCCGTTAAAAAATAATTCTATCGTTTACGCTCGTCGTATGCATTCCCTGTACTTTTCCGCCTACGAATTTCTCGCACGATAAATTTCTCATCACCGACATTTCTCTCATATGGTGCGCGGTTACGTCACACGCGTAACCCCAATCGAGCGTGGTGCTTCCGATGCGCGCGTCCTTCCCCGTTTTCGTTCGTCTCGAGGAATCATCCAGCAGATTCACCCAATTCCCGAGGTGATCGGCCAAGGTAGTCACGAACACGCTTTAGCATACACGTCGCGCCGCGCGCCGAAGGTTATTCAACCCGAGCAGATCTCGTTCGTAGGCAACGCGGAGTAACGGGTTCCCGATGACTCGTGCATGAGGCGCCTCTCCACCTTGCCGGATTACCCGGTGGTCAGGCTGCGTGCACGCCGGGCCCACCGCTTCTCCAACCTTCGAGTCGTGGATTCAGTCAGCCGTGTACCATTGTCGAAACATCGTCCTGCTGGACGACACTCGCGATTCCTCCGCGCGTCTACTGCTCCGCCAATGATCCTAGTTTTATGCCGCGATCGCTAGCTTTGTCTCGTCTTCGTAGAACCTTCGAGTTTCGAGTCGGTTCGAACAGTGTTTCTCCGTTTGTTTCTCAGTTTGACGAGTAGCTTGCCTTTTGTAGTGTCGCGTCCGAGATTTTCCCTGGTGTATCTTTCTGCTTTCCTTTGTATCTCGTTATCGCGCGTGTTTGGTGATTAAATGCGGTATCCAGGAGGATTCTGAGATTCAGGTAAGAGAGGTTCGAGCTTACAGACGGGTCGGTCCTCGCTTTGATCCGCGGCAGTCAAAAGAGCGCGGCCTTCGCGCGTTTCGCTGCGGATTCACCCGTCGATTTATGTTTATCGAAATTCGACAGGTCTAGGGTGGTTCGCACCGGAACAGGTTTGACGTCATAGAGCAGAAATTTGGATTTTGTAATGGCGAAACTTGTTGAACGACGAACTATTTTACAAGATCATCGTGTTCGCGTGATGAAGCCCACGAGGTGCTCGTTTTTTTCTCGAGACGGTTTTAAACTCCACAGTCGAAGAAGGAAGAATTTCTTTCAACGAGAGGAAGCTTTCGAAGCAGTTTCAAGATAACAAAGTTAAGACGAAAGAGAAACGCGAGAAATGTTCTCTTAACGATCGAGTCTCTCGAGATTCAAACTGACCAACCCGTGATCGATTTTCCACCTTCTAGAAATCTCTCAATGATCGCGGAATACGTGATTGCTATTCAATTTATCGCAGATCGGACGATCAATCTCCATGCGGTTGTCGGTCTAATTTCCGTGTCGCTGAGTTATCGCAAAACGCTAGACGAGCTATGGACAAATTATAAATTCGTCTCCATTAGCCTCGTCACGATTCTAATCCCATTATGCAATTTCCATCATTCTTCGTTGTACAAAGCTACCAGCTATCAAAATCATTGCCAAACGTGGCAGAACATTCAGGAATCCGTCGACCTGGAAACGCGACGACGGCCACACGGTCCATTCGGAGGAAATACCGTGACGATGCATCGTTGAAACGACATTCGCGATTCGCGACACACGTATCAAAAGTATTTCGACTTAACGGTACGTTCGTTGTAATCGAGCTACGAACACTCTCCGACAATTTGTAGTGGCCTCTGACACGCTTGCCGGCCTACACCGTTGGCCATAAATATATCAGCACACCTAGTGATTACGTTTAATGGAAGACCGAAACGAATTTTGCTTCGCCTGATACTTTTCCTTATAAATAGACCGAGTGTTTTTACGCATTCACAGGAAATTCGAAGATGCAAAAGTACAGTACCGGTCGTATTTAGGTTATATTTCAGTATTTGGTAAAACGATTTTCTATCTGGGTTTCATTTACTTAACTATCTCCATAAAAACTGAAAAAAATGAATTTGCACAAACAAACGCGATACAGTTGTATTATGCTGTCCGAAAAGTTTCTTTCGTTTTATAAGGAAATAACGGGTGCACAATGTTTGTATTATTTTTTTATATTATTTTATCGAATTACGTATGATCCATTTTCTTCTATCAAGATAAAGATCGCAACGTTCGACAGATTGGGCTTCGTGTTTGTAGGAAGATTTGAAAAAATCATGTTTGTGGAAAGATACTTTCCGGACAACCTAATATTATAGGACACGTACGTTAGCGGACGAAAGAAAGCTTCACGGTTGCGCGGTACGGAACGCGAGAAAATCACAATTTTACGAAATGCATTTATATTTGACAAGAGCAACGAACGAACGCGATATATACCGCAGAGTAGATTATCGTTACCGACGTAGCAGAAAATCATTAGTACGAACGTTGTCGACGCTTATAGAGCACCATACTTTTACGCTCTCTTTCGCCCGCCACCGTATAATGCGAATGAAATAACAGATTTATAGCGAAATAACTGGGAAATAAAAAAGCAGTCGATGGCATTCGTTTAGTACCGAATGTCTGTCAATGTTCCGACGCCTATGGCCGGCTGTGCACGTCGGAGGATGCACAATGTGCACACTCCGACACATTCAAATGGCGGGGACTAAGAAGACTGATAGTCCAGGTACCGTTACCGGACACCAATATCAACGAAAAAGATGCAACGGTACAAAACGAAAGAAAAAACACGATGCTTTTACGGCGTCCGAAGAGAAACCAGCGGCGAGCTTGGAACGCGCTCAATGTTGGGCAGCGATTGAAAGGAGAATGTGGATGTTGGTCAGACTCGGCGTGGAGGACGAACGCTTGGGTTTAATTTAAGATGGAATTTCGCTTGGTAGGATTAGGCGGAACCGGTTGTGGTATTCGTTAGGGTGTAATTAGGATACGAGATTAGGATCGATTTCGACGTTTTCGAGTATCTGCCGCAGTATTCGATAGAATGGAACTAGAATTTCCAGAGTTGAAGTTTCAATTGCTTGTAATATTTCCACGGTGGTGTTGGTATCTTTAAACACGTCCAGTGTCTGTTCTAAATCTTCCTCTTGAATTTTTAAGCCTTTCGAGTGCCTGTTAGGTTGTATAAAATTGACGAAGAAATTTTCAAAAAGGAGGAAAGCGATAGGGAAGAAAAATAAACAGAAAGAGAACGTCTTTCCAAATGGGATTATTCACATTTAATCGCAAGCTTTCGATTTGCATAAAATAAAGGCGTAAAACAAAATTCAGCATTAAACGGTGTCTTCCTTCGCGTCTGTGCGGCGAAACGACCGCAAAACTCCTCATTTCCATGCGATCGGCATCGCGGAGCGAACGACCAAGACATGGCTATCGAATACGAACGATCACCTCGATCGAGACCTTCGTAGGAAAATCGACGATCAAACATTCCCGACGTGTTCCACTCGAGAACGATCCAACCACCTGTTTCGATCGACATTGCGTCATTCCTCTGTGATTTATCGTAACGCACATTCGTTTTCGGATACGTTTCGTTAAGTGATCGTTCCACTGATCCATCTTACGAAGTTGGCTCACCTTCGACGAGGTCGAGGTTAATTTCTGGAGGAAGAAGCGCACGTGCTTCCTGGTAGAGCTACTGAAGTTATTCTATTCGCGATAAACTCTGAATAAAAATCGAGTGGATTTTTGGGTCGAGGATAAACGTGGTCCTTAATTCTTTTCTTCATTGTTCCTTCTTAACGCTTCGTTTTTGTAAGCAGAACATATCTTTTAAGATATATTAACCGACGATTAAAGAGAGAATCCTGAATGGCAGAAAATCGCAGGCGAAGCTCAATTCTAATAGGAAATTTATATCTTCGAAATTTGAAACACTAAGGCACTACAACTACGTATTACAAGACTATTGCAACTGTATTTTAATTATTAATTGTATTTATTTTAATTTAATCGTGTTTTATTGTAATTTAATTGTATTTATTGTAATTTAATTGTATTTTAAAACTACCCTCTCGAACGTCAATATTAAAGCTATACTTCTATACATTATTATTGAGATTACTTGCGTTTACAAAGATTCCAAAATCTGTAATATAACGTTTTGAATTGTACAACTAAAAATGACAAAATCCATGGTTGAGATTACTCAGGCAGGAAGATATAAATACCGACGAGTTTTACAGATGAGAAGTCATTAAGCGCACCATAGAAATTACACAGACAAAAAGATACAAATACGTGGGTAGATGAAACCACTATTTCTCGTCTTGTTTCAGTGCAAAAATGCGGATGAAGCTATTAAAGATCGTGGTGGTCCTGTTGCTGTCAGGATCGGGCGATGCCAGGCCGCAGAAAACCGGTAAGAATCAACGTTTCTCATGAACATCGTCACGATTATCGATAAAACGTGGATCGTTCGAGGGAAAAATATTTATTTCGTCGAGGGAACGTTAAATGTTTTCGCGCGAAAAAGTCGAAAGGAAAGGGATATTCCGCGAACACCAGACGTTCCGATTGTCGGTTACTCGTCGCAAACAGACTATGTATTTATTTGATTGCAAACCCTGCAAGGGAAACGTTGCTAGTTTCCGTGAAACTTTCCATTTAACAAGGCGTAGCTTAAAGTCTTTAATCAAGCGACGCGCCATGCAATTATCGAGGATGACTGCCTTTCGTGTCTATTAAAATGTTGAAATTATTACGATAGCACGGATACAACGATAAGTCGTTTCGTGCAGTTTTACTTTTTCCCTAACAAGATTTCCTTTCGAGGCTTCCTTATGATGGAAAAACGTGCGGGCGAATTTTCCTCGATCGTTTTCTGTATCTCGTAATCGAAGCTGCTGTTAATTAGATCATCCTGACAATATACGTATATGTAGAAAATAATATATAGATACATATAGCTGTACCGATAGTCTAAATTTCCAACTTTAAATCGTTAACCCTCAGCCGGCAAATATCCAATTATTAAAAACAGATCGTATCGTCAAATTGCGAATTCTTGCTTGTTAAACGCCGGCTCTCGATTCCCAGAGATAATTCTCAACGTTTTCTACATACAGCGACCGGCACAATAAAGTGACCATCTTATATCGTATACAGGATATCTCAAAACTAACGTTTTTTAATGACAAAAGATCCTATTATTGCGCTTTTCTGAAAGGTTTACCGTCACACCAAAGTTTCGTTACAAAAATTAAGAGAGTATCTGCAACAACAAGAACCTATGACATTACTTCAACGAAACAAGCATTTTCATATGTGACAAAAAAAAGTGACCACTTTGTAGATCTTAATTTATACTCGAAAGAAAATTAAATTTTATATTTAGTATATTTTATTATATATATATACTCCTTTATATTTTTCTGTCGTTCTTTCATTCGCGAAACGCAAGAGCTTCGTTTCATAGCGAAATGCCAATTTCTCGTAAAGCTTTGTTTCTACCGAAGCTACTGTATCCAGTAAATTCGTGTTTCGTCATATCGATCGTATCGACCGTGTTCCGTGTCAGAGGAAAGCGCGGCGTGTAGCACGTGATTACGCGAACCAGTCTGCACGCAGATTGCACGTTCACCAGGAAACGTAATTCCCGGAGTGGCAACAGAAATTTTCTGTCCGAACGATCGTCCACCGATTCCTCCTTGTTTCTTACAAAATTTTATTTCGTAACACGAAAGTTTCTTTCTTCCTTTTATCCCTCTAACTGGGTTTTCATTTCGCTGGCCAATTATATCTGTTGCAATCTTCCAATCAATAATCTGTTGTTTTATAAGAATTCGTAACAGCCGCTGTTACGAAACGACAATTGCGGGTATTATTCTTCGGGATAACGCGCGTGCAATGCGCTTCGATCGGATTTTATCTACAGCGCGAAAATCGCGGGAAACTTGAGAAACCCAAGCGAATTTAAATATCATTATAACGT
The DNA here is from genome assembly GCA_014737475.1 of Bombus confusus. Taxonomy (NCBI): domain Eukaryota; kingdom Metazoa; phylum Arthropoda; class Insecta; order Hymenoptera; family Apidae; genus Bombus; species Bombus confusus. Next base: position 3,932,241 of record JACXIV010000041.1, read on the forward strand.
AAATGTAACTTTCCTGTTATGTCGTTGTATATACTAGCCATTTCGCAATTTTCTAAGCGTTATATTTTTACATTAATACTAATAGAAATCTCTCTTTCTCCCTTTCATTCGAGAACTAATTGAACGACATATCATGTGATTATATTACTCGCATATAATTGTAATATAATATAATTATTTCCCATTACATCCCCGAATAATTCTCATTTCGTGATTCTCCAAATATTATATCTTCATTTTTCTGTATTTTCGAACAATACGTACAAGATAAAAGTTTGTTTGAGAAATTAGTTAATTTTTAATTAATTTCCAGAAGCATCGATTCAAGTTCTGCCATCGAGGCCAAACTCTGAGCAATGGAGAGGCCCCGGCGTGCCGCAAACCGTAGGAGAAGATAGCAGGTACAGGTGGAATTCCGGAAGTAGTACTATTCCGTACATTAACTTACATTATCGCGATAATGTTAATCCCTCTACCGGGTCCAACGTCGAGGTAAGTGTGGATAAAACGAGAGAACCGGAATCAAGGCGCTTCCATCGGTCGAACTCGAACAATTTCTGGAATCCCTCGAAGTTTCAATCAAGAAACCCAGCAAAGATAATGGACAAACAAAGCGCAAGCATGTTTCACGATCGATCGATTAAAAACGACGATCCAATCAGGCTTAGAAACACGTCTCGTCGTCAAGCTGTAGTGCCAAAGAATTCTAGCACGGTTTCAGGCGATTCTACCAAAGAATCAGCCAATTTCTTCTCAAAAACGGATCACAGATTCAATGTAGGTTATAGACGCGCATCGCTTCCGAATTCGAGAATTTCGAAGCCAAAGATAACCAGTGGAAGAAATTCCACGAAAAATGGCCCTACGCGAGATTTCACGCGCGATAGTCCGTGGAGAAAGGCGAATCATATGTCGATGAATAATTCAGGATCCAATGTCGTAACCTTGAGCCAGAATTCGGAATTCTCGGGTCAGGAGCAAGTGTTTTCGCTCACGCTGGACAAAAAGATCGAGTCCACGACTCCGTTCGACCACGTCGGGGCCATCAGAAAGATCACAAGCATGTTGACTCGCAATCAGACTACCTCTGAATTACCTCTAGAGAACAAAAACGGCGTAGACGTCGGTATTCCGTCGACTCTTTCTTTGCACAGTCATTCCAATCGTTATTGGAGCTCCAAGCACTCCAACAGAACAAAAATTCGTCGTCCTCAAGGTCATTACTCGAGTTCGAACAAAAAGAATCAGAACAGGGTCCATTTAAACAAGATTCACGTCAACAAGAACAGTTCTTCTACTCCTAACACGAGCTTGAAGAACTGGCCCAATAGTGCCATTCAAAACGACGAAGATTTTCATAATTACGATCAATATACCACGATAGAAGACGATCCGAAGCCAGAGGAGATGGTTGAGAAACCATTTCCATTGAGAAATTCCACTTTCAATTATCACGTACCCGTTTCGAATCCCAATTTTCAAGAAATAGTTCACTGGTTGAAAATCCCGGCTTTCATGACGAATGGTAGCCATATAATAGAGAGCGATCAACTCAATGGTCCAATTAGCCTCGCTTTTGATCCGGTTTATCAAAATCTGGAGCCGAATAGGCCTTCTAAGCCGAATATCGTTCCACAGCTCAAGCCTGGCTTCATTTATCCTCTTCGTCCTCCGAGTTATACCGCGGAGAAGGTACCGATTTGGCCACCGAGTGGTCCATCAAGGAACAAGACTCAGAATCCTTTTGTTCACAATCCACAGACTCAGGTTTCTCAAAACACAGTTGTTCAATTAATAAATACAGACTCGAGCAAGCCAAATAGAACGACGCTTGGGACCAAAGTGCCTCCAGGATTTATCAGACCAATCGCGTCTGGTCCTTCGAGTCTTTCGTCCTCTTTGACCTCTTCGGGGTCTGGTTCGTATCCTCCTTTTACCTCTTTAGCTTCTTCAGGATCTGGATCGCACTCTCCTTCGTCGATTCTCTCGCAATTGTATCCTTCCGTTTCAACAACTTCGAAGCCAGGCCCAAACGTTCACATAGGCTTCACCTCTTACGAGGACAACGATAAAGTACCTGATCAGAAACCCCAGACTCCAGTGGTGACCTATGACCAGAGCTGTCCTACGATTCTAATAAACACCTACACGAGAATCAATAACACTATTCAAAGCAAAGAAGGCTGTACCGACTTGAACATCATCATCAATTCCCAAGTGTTCAACACTAACGCCTTCAAGTCTACACCTGCTCCTCTGCCTGACCAATCCAATCCTGAAAATTATCAGGTTTATGGAGACAAATATGGTAGCCAAATAGGTTCAGATACCAATTATCAACCAATACCTATCTACCAACCCAGTTCTTCAGGATCTCAGTGGCCTCAGAACAGTTACTACGACACCTCGAAATACCCACAGAACCAGAATCTTCAGCAAAACGACGTTTCCAACGTGGAGGTGATTCAAGACACTCAGATCAGTATTTCGAGTCCAGCTGAAGTTTCTCCTCCAGTCGAGTCTTCCTTAGAAGCAGTCGAAGAAACTGGTTCGTTAAACGATAGTACAGGTTCTTCGGCACAGGTTGGCTCAGAAGTTGGTCAAGCAAACGATTCTCCAGGCGTGAATTCATTAGTTCGACCAGCTGTGACACCAGCTGCGTCAAATCCTGGCTCCTCAGGATCCACTAATATCTCTCCAGCAGGTCTAGGCACAGGATCGTCTTCTACTCCGAGTCGTCCAAGTCACGACGATGACGACGACGACTTTGACTTGTCCCCGAGTGGTATCATGGATTCCATAGCTTCGGTCTTCACTTATTTCACGTTTGTCAATCCCTTGCATTATGGGTTCTTCAGCTTGGCAGCTGCTCCTTTCACCGCTCTCGCAGCTGGAGTGCTTGGCATCGTTACTTTTATCTATCCTTGGCTGTTCCCCGCTTCGTTTGGCTTTAGCAGGGCTAACAATAATAACGGGGATAGCTTTTGGTATAATATCGAAGAGGTGGTGATCCAGTCTTTGGAGAAGTATGGAAGAATGAACGAATGGAAGAGTAAGAGGAAGAAGAGGAAGAGATGAAAAATTGGAGAGTTTGAGATTCAGGTTCTTCTGGTAATTTTTCATCACGTGAAGATTCGAGTTTGGGTTTCTTGAGGCGATTTAGAGACTCGTGCGTTGATATACAGGGTATAAGTTAGGATAGTTTAGGAAGAAACGAAGGATGACACTGTTAGAACCACGTGGATGTTAGGAACACATGGCGTATATAGGATGATTCAATGGTGGTGTTTAAATAGATCATATGGTGGTCATAATTGCAAGTTACCAGTGCTAATAAATTCTCCTGCAAATACAAATAGAGCGAGTTCTATACGTTAGTTTTACAAATTACAAATTAGAATAGCAAGATTGGGCAACAGAAATCTATAACCTACAGCTTTTCATTTGTCGATTCACTAATGTAAGTATGTAGCGAATTTTTACGCATCCGTAGAAAATTTAAGGGCACAAAATATAGTTTATAAAACAAATTTCCGCTTGGATCCCATTTTTAGTAGTTAATTTATACAAATATAAATTTGCAGAAATATAAATGGTCTGTATATAAAGAAATGAAGAAGATACAATTATTGGATCAGCCTGTATATTGCATAGTTATTAAAAAGTTCTCTTATACTAGAAAGTTTTAGAAGCTCTAATATTTAATATCTTTAATAATAATATTTTTAGAAATAACTCTTAGATTTTATCCATTTTATTTATGAATCGTTTGAAGGGCAAAGGACATAAAATAGCGTCTAGGGAATAGAAAATTAACCTCGCCAACAGTAGCTTTAAAATTATGTTAATAAGTAAGTATACGGAGTACGAAGAGATTTCCTAGCAATAGAAACATACACACACAGAACAGTATTACAGATGTACTTATGCTATACCTTTAATGATAATGACTTACTTTCGCATTACTTCGAATTACATACTTTTTTTGGAGTATCTAGGGCATTGCTAGTATTTGTGCCAGTGAATTGTAATTGAAATAAAACCATTGGAACGAACAAATATGCGTCTCTTTTTTTCAATACAACCAATAATTTATCACATTTCATATGTCTTTTTTATCAGCAGAATACAGTTATCTTCATACACCTAAGAAATAGTCTTATCAAATTCCAATCCTATATCCCAAAAATCATTTGCCATTACAATCATTCCAAAGAGATTATTGAAAACCATTGCATCATAACAAATTGAAAATTGTTAAAACAATACAATCTACTTTAACATAGAGATTAACAAAACAATCCTTTTCCTGAAATATTTCACAGACTTAGAGAAAGGTAAGGAACAAGCATCCATTGATCACTCTGCTAACTAAATGATTGCTGTTTAATGTAATTTAAAAATATCTTAATTGCTATTTAAACTGCCAATCCAATTTACCACAAATTCGAAGCTTTAATTTTCCGAAAATCGACGTAATCTTTCAATATTCTTTCAGTGTCCATTCGAACGACACGCAACGTCACCTGAAAGACTTGCACCACATCGATCAGTCCTTAAGAACGGTGGCCACTCAACTACTAAACGTGACCAACCCCGAAGAACCACCAAAGATCCTCGACAACGTGATCAAGAGGCCCACTGCGAGTCAAAAACCAATCGAAAGGAACGAAGCCACTCCGATCAAAGAGATATACGTGAACAATGGTCCATCTGGCAATATTGGATTTGGCAGACCGATCAATTCCAAGTTCAATTACTTCGAGACGAGTCATCCAGGTCAAGCAATGGCCATCACCGAAGAAGAACTCGAAAAAGAATTAAGTTCAACGCGCCTGATGAGTGCTTATAAGAATCATCCAACGACCACTGGTGGAATTTCCACGTGGATCCTTTTAAATCCACCGTCGACAACGACGAAGACGATGGAGATAGAAAAGAAGACGAAACAGCCGTTTCAAATGGAAGTGAAAATGACTGTGAAACCAACGACTTTGATGGAGAGAGTGGAAACCACTGAAAAAGTGACAGAGAAAGTTACCATGCCCGTATCCACGACATTGGTCATGGATCAGTCTTCTACTACAAAGAAATTTGTCTCAGTCGACACGAAGAAGAGCACTGAATCGAAACCAGAGAAAACTCAAACCACAGAGAAGGTAGAGTCCATTCAGAGTACCACTTTGAAGGTTCCACAGACTACTGCGAATAATCTGGAGAGTAAGGAGGCTGTTGTTAGTACCACGAAGAAGATACAGATCTTAAGAACGACACCTAAGCCTAAGATAGCTACCACGAAGACTACCGTATTATCTAAACCTTCTGGTTCGAAACCTTCTAGACCTAATCAACAGACTAGGCCTAAGCCTCCTATGAGAAGAACTACTACCGTTAAGCCGGATACTGCGAAAAATGAGACTGTTTCTACTGGCAAGATAGAGAAGGTTACTTTCAGGCCGGTTCAAATGATCACCATTCCAAAGAACAAGGTAGAAAGCACCGAGAAGCCTATGTTCGTGACCAAGATCAAAGCATCTATCGCGATGGACACTCAGAGGACTACCACGCAGTCTTCTGCTTCCTCCACCACCAGTTTAGAAGTAACTACGACTCCTAAACCGACTACGATCGAGAATAATCTAGTGGAGGTGTCTGTGAAGGCCAAACCAGTTGGCACAAAGGTGAACAACGTATTGAAAGTACAATTGAAGAAGCCCCTAGACGAGACGACGAAGATCGAAGTGGAACCCATTAAGGTGAACGCTCCCGTGTTGAAGATCGAGAAAGTGGAAAAGAACGAGGTTAAGAAAGAAGAAGAGAAGGAAACGGAGAATCTGGACAATACTAGGATAGATTTAATGAAGTTTGATTTCAATCCCGAACTGACCAAGATCAACGTAAACACAGAAGTTTCTTCGACTTCGACAAGCACGACACAACCGACGACGTCCACTTCGACCACCAAAAGACCTAGGAATAATCCTAAGAGGAAGAAGAATAAAGTTAGAAGACGAAAGCCAACTACATCCACGACTACAACCACTGTTTCTTCATTGATATCTAGTACGACAGAGAACGATTTAACAGAGGAACCGATCGCTGAAAATGGCATACAGGAGTCGAAGATAGTACCCGAGACCAAGGTGGCTGGTAATTGGACGAAGACAAAGAAGAAGCCAGCTTCGACTCCCATTAGTATGCAGATTTACAATTTCCTGAGTCGAGAGGTGATGCCTAGTTTTGGAGTGATGTCTTTGGTGGGATTGGGACTCGGCCTGGCTTCTTACTTCTTGTATCCGCTCGGAGGAACCGTCACTAGAAGAAACTACGAGGTTGAGCCTAAATATAAGTATAATTTCGACGAATACGGTGGAAACTATGGTGAAAGGGAAGAGGAGGTCTTGTCTAAAGTTCTTCAGGGTATGACAGTTGACGAGAGCAAGTATCCTGGCTCGAAGGACTATGACAACAATTACTATAGGTACCAGCATTATGACGGAGGTTATGATACTCAGCCAATCAAGAAAAGCGATCAAAGATACCCTCTTTCATCTGCGATGTATCGTCCAGAGAACACAGCGCCCATACATAAATATAAGAACACAGATTATCGTTATTCGGATAGTACAAGCACTCCAAATTACTATGACAGGCCTAAACATCGCGAGTACGTGGTTGGATCTGCCGCCCCTGGCACAGCCAACCGACAATTCGTTGTTGGAAGCATTCCCAAAGAGTATCCACCTTACGAAGAGAAGATGCCTTCTTTATCGACCTCAGGAAAACTGGCTAACAGTTACGAGCCTACGGAGAGTGGGCAGATACAGTTCGACCATGATGTAAACCAGAACTTCAATTTTCCTGTTGGGTCTGCTCAAAACTATGGCCAAGCGCAGACAGCTAGACCAGACGAAACTTACGAAGAAGTTGAGATCACGCCTACCGCGGTTGCCGTGGAGCATGGACCTAGGTCTCTGAAGGTTAAACGGTCTCTCCTGGATTTGGCAAACGTGTCTGCAACGGAGACACATCATTCCAGAAGGAAAAGGGACTCGGTAATTCAAGTTATACCATCGAAACGACAATTGGAAGAGGAAGGGAAGGAGCAAGATTTGAGCAACGAAATCCTTAATATCATTGACTCAGCTATACCCGAAGAAGACTATACTCAGATGAAGAAGAACAAGGACAAGGAAATGGAAGGTTTTGTGAATAAAAGAAGAAAGGAGAAAGAGGATGAAAAGAATCGACTGAAAGGATCCACTACCGACAGTCAGACTTTGAAAACGAGCACAGCCGCCCCCGTGGACGTTTCTACGGTTTCCACAGCAACGAAGGAGACTACCGATTCTCCTACTTTTTCTTCAAGTTCCACGGAAAGCGATTCTGAAAGTAACACGACGAATAATCCGAAATCGACCGAAAGCACCGGCGAGTGGATCGATCTGACCACGGCGAAGCCAGCCGAGCAGAACGGTTTCAATCTCTTCAGTTTCGTGAAGAAGATCGCCGAGATCAAGTTCAGGCTCGGTCTGTCGCTCCTTAAACACGCCAGCGAGGGTTTTGCCAGATATCTTGGCCACGTGCAGAAGAGGATCAACGGAGAGGAGTGAATAGGCTCCTTCCAGGAGGCTGAATACAATGGACTCGAGTGACGACCGCGATTTACACTGTCACTAGGTCAACACGTACCTTATTCTTCGAGCACGCTAGGACCTCGTCTTGAAAACGGAAATCTCTCGTATCTTAACATCTGTTCGAGAATTTCGAGAGGGTGGAAACGATTTTCGGACGTTTTATGGTTGGAAAGGTCTTTCCACGAGGGTGACTTTCTGTAGAATCTGAAATATCTTCGTCGTTTGTTTTTTTTTTCGTTTTTCGTTCTTTTTTGTTGGATATTCAGCGTTTTTTTTTCTTTTTTTAGGGAAGAAATGTTTGTTTCTGGAGGAAGAAGGTAATTTTTTGAAAGAAAGGTATTTTTAAATTTTTACAATATGGAGATAACAGGGTTGTAAGATTGGGGAAGAATTAACATATCGCTGGAATTATGCATGTTTTGTATTTTTGCGTAAGAGATTGGTATCTCTTGTTTCAATATTTTACGAAGATTCTTTTAACATTCTTAGAATATAAATGTTTTATACTATAATTTGATATTCAATAGTATATTAATATTAGATAATATTCTAGGAAGGGTGTTTCTTTTTGTTTGGAAATGAATATTTCTTCTTCGCTACGAAAATGATGAAGTTATTTTAGCTCGTAGAACCAGACAGCTCACCCTCTGTTAGTGTAATACTCTGACGATGAAGAGAACTACTCTTTCTATATGTTTTAAATAATTCTTATTGCGTAGAATCATAATTCTTGCAAAGTTTCTTAGAAATGTTGCTTTATCTATTTATTAATCTATAGTTTCATTAAAATTTCTATTTCCGCGCAATTGGGACCAAGAGAAGAGGAAGAGTTGTTCCTGGACGTGAATGAGAACGACAAGCTTTAAAAATAAATGTTAAGGAATAGGATTTCTCGCATAGAATCTAATTTCCATTAAAAGATATATTCCAAGAACGCTTTTCCCCGAATCTCTAGAAACGTTCTTTAGGGAAAGCTAAAGGTTTTGAAGAACTTTCAGCGTAAAGTTCTATCTTTTTATTCTGCAAGTGACTCTTTCGTTCTTCGATCGTATCTTTCGTTGGTACTTATGCTTTTTATTAAGTATTAAAGCGAACGACGAAATGTAAAGTATGTTATAAATACACATATAATTAAATAAATAAATAATAAATAAGATGCATGTCTACATAATACCCTGACATGTGTGTATATGTCATATATACGAACGAAACTTGTAATAAAAATCTAATTTTTCTATCCGCAAGAACACATTCGTTTTTCTATTATAGAAAATTCAACTAGCCGCTACTAAACTAGAAAACCTGATTAACGTACAAATAAAAAGTAAAGCACTTACGCAATAGATACTTAAAATTATGTATATATAGATCTATCATGTACATCATCGGATCTATCATGTACATTTTCTTAAACTCTACTATGTTAATTTACTTTTTATATTTTCTATCGGAAGTCTATTCTATTTTTTCTAAATTCTTTTTCTTGCTAAATTCTCTTATTTATATCTTCTATTCTCTTTTCTATTCCCACGAATTGTCAGAGAGTTTATTTCTCTAGATTGCTTTACCTATCGTAGTCTCGTGCCACGGACTCGACGTTCGTTCGTGGGATTGAGATCACGAATATTCGTCACTGAATCATCCTCATCGAGGAGCCTCGATCCGGAAGTCATTAGGTCCCTCTTTCGTCGGCCAAGAAACATGGGTATCATCATCGCCATTGTCGCCGGTAATATCCCTGCAGAGGAGCAAATTTACTCCAACGAAATCAATTCCCTTAAACGTTAGTTACGAATCTTAGTTTTTGATCTTCTCGTCATTTGCCGGATATTTAACTTCTAAATTTCTAAATCGCCAGTTTCCTTTTGCTTAAATCCTACGAACTTCAAAATCTCAAGTTCACAATTCGTGAATCTTTTCTATGTAAGGAACACGATAGATAACAATGTTTCTCTTCGTCTCTTCAAGAATTTTGATCCATCTGTTACTTTAAACAATCGCTTCTAAATACACAATGCTACTGTTATTACGTTACTACATTAATTCTAATTCCTACAGACAATTGCCATGTTCCATTTCGCTGAAGTAGCTAGATAAATCGGTAACAAATGACAAACTTACCAGCACCGACAGCAGCCAAGACAGCAGAGCTAGATGCTTGATTTCCTAACGTGTTCCTGATAGGTCTCTTCCTTAGAATCATCGGCACCGTTTGCCTCTCCATTTCGTACTCTCTTCGGCTCTGGTCCACGCTCTTGAAGGTCTTCTCCACTTCCAGGAGACCTCCGTGCGATGTTGTCGTATTTGTGCCGTTGATGGACGGTAACACCGTCAACCTGACCTAGGTAAACGATATTTCATCAAGCGACTGCCAGTTTCTGCTAAATATTAAAGAACCGAAGACAACGCAATATATACACGACGTATAGAATTTCAAATTGCCCTCCTATAATAACATACGGAAATATAAAAGATTCATCCTATTTTTCATCCATGGCTTTGTTGGGTCTTCGATCGTAAAGAAAAAATGACAATGGAATTTTATTCGAATATTTCCTCTTCTCCAAAATTCTCCTTCTTGCTTTTACTCTATTCTAGATAGAATAATTCTCTCTTTTTCATTTCTCGTCTTTACTAATGAAACCTTGTTTCGTTCACGGGATTTAATTTCGGGGATTACTCAGCTGCGTTTCACAAACGCGCAAATGATCTTTCGTTTACGCAAGCCTGCCTCGAGTACTAATAAGCGTGTTACGAATCGCGAGTTATGACGCAAAAGTGAAAGAATTACTCTTTCCTCCTTCTGCGAGTTATTATATTGGAATTACTGTTATATGCGACTTTTTGTCGACTCTGTAACTCTATTTCGTTCCTTTTCTAGGGCACACACACGAAAGAACCGAGAAAACAAACAGTTATAATTGTCGTTTAGTCGATCGCTAATCTATAAAAGTTACAAGCAAGTGATAATAATTTTAACGCGAAAGACCCGAAGAATCTTTTCTACGCTCGACTTTTCTCAAACGTTTCTTCAAGTATATTACAGAAACTTCTTTGATCATCTAGCCTAACCTGTCTCTTCGACGTCACCACGGCGATCGCTGGATCAGGTTCTTCCTCTTTTCTATCCACGCTCTTAGTAACGTTCTGTACTTGACCTATCGAATCTATCTTCATCGACCTTTGTCTGGACTTGGAGTAGCCTCTGTTGGTCGACAGCAATACCCATTGCCCATCCCCGTTCCCGGGATAACTCTGTGGATGATTGTTTACGTATTGATACTGAGAGAATCCTGGTCTCTCCGTGGAAGGCCGTAGGCGATCGTCGAATCTCGTTGGAAAATCATGCCAATCGTTACTCTCCTCTCCTTGGTTTTTATCAGCGTATCTATCCAAATATTGATAACTCGGTTTCGTTGGTTGAGGTCTGTTCCAGTTACTCGGGAAATTGGCTGGACGATTGTCGGTTATTATATCGCTATTTGGACGGTCCGAATAATTGTTCCAAGAAGGCCTCTCCGGAGGCCATTTTTGAGCCTGAGTTTCTTCAGGCTTTTCGGTATAGTAAGCGGGACGAGTTGTAGGCTTTTGCCATGGCTTTTCGTTCGTGTTCTCTGGCCAAGTTGGTTTTGGTTTTTCGTACCTGCAATTGGAACGTGATGGTATAAATTGCTTTGAGAAAATGAAAATGTTATTCGATTCTATGCAAGATGAAATATTTTTTCTGGAAGTTTTCTGGAGGCGGGCTCGTTAAATCCCTCGTTAAGCTGAGAAAATCTGTCTAGCATTTCTGACGAAGATGATTCAGTCTTTCAACGGATGGTCTGATGGTTACTTCAATTAGTATCACGATGTAGAGAATAGAAAATGAACGACTTCAGCGTAAAATTGCTGGCAAATTTACCATGGTTTATTGTTCTCGTAGATTGGCCTGACAGAGTAATCCGAGGCCCAAGGTTTCCCAATGCTCGGTTTGTCCCATGGTTTCACTTCCGGCCAGGGCCGCTGCGTACTTGGAGTCGCTTGCCATTTAGAAATTTTGCTTTTCGACCATGGTATTGCCTCCAAAGTAACCCAGCCATTTCTATCTTCGTGCGAGTTCGCCCCGTAATACTTGTTCCTCTTCAGGGTGTCGTTCAACGTTGCGCTTAACTGAAACCGTGAATTACGGAACAACCGGTTAAAAAGCCTGTAAAAAGCCGATCATAATCTTCGTCTGTCGTAAGCGAGCAAAATTCAGATTATGAAGAATTACAAGACTAAAATACGAATGTAACATCTACGACGTTCTTCAGATTTTTCTTCCTTCTTTTTCTATGACACAATACTACACCCTTCGTCGTTAACCTAATCAACCCTTAAATAATTATCTTACCCCGTCTTCAGTGGACGTGGAATTTATAGTATCCTCCTCGCCCTTAATATTCTCATCGTAACTCGTGTTAGTCGACTGTGTGCTGGTTTGATCATCCACCTCAAGGGACAGAGCTTCGACAGGTTTCACGATCCTGAATGGATACTTTTGATACTTGTCCGTGCTGCTCTTGATCTTACTCGCGTACTCCTCCAGGAACTTGTTCAACACGTCCGGATTGAAGGTGGACGTCTCGAATCCGTTGCTCGACTCGTCCTCGCTCCTGGGGAAGTCCTTGATCATCCTTCGGTTGCCGTTCTGAAAGACAGACTTTGCCTCGTGATGTAATGGACTTCGCGTGGCAGCGATCGGTCCGTCGAGTACCCTCAGACTTTCCCCCCTCGTCCTGAAAAGCTCGGATGCGTTTGTCTTCACTTTCGCGACGTATCTGGCGCTGCACTGCGAGCCCCTCAGGGTCAATGTCACCAGCAGCAGCAGGCAGACCGCTGCTCTCGCTGCCATCTGCAAGCATAAGAGCAGCAAAATGTGCACGCTTTTGCTTTAGAAATTTGTTCTCTGAGGACATCGATCTGCTTGTGACGAGTAGACACAGAGACAGATGATCTTTCTTTATTTCTTATGGTGGGAAATATTTTGGGGAAACAAAGGAGAGGTTTTCAGTTTGGACTTGTTAGAAGAGGCGTATTAGGGGATTTATTGGGATCCTCCGAGGAATGGAAAGAGCGTATTCTGCGGAATTAAGGCGTTTGGAATTTTTGTATGCGAGGTGTTCAGGAACAACGTCAGTCTTTATTTATTTCTATTGGAAGAGATATTTCAAGAAATTTCTTAGGATTTTTTATTCAATTAATAGGAATCTTTAATTAATCTCTCCAAAAATTGAGTATCAAGTAAGAAATTTGATAAATAGCGAGGGAATACGTTAGGGTTGTTAAATCTGTAAATAAATTCTTTGTTAATTGGAAGCTGTTTCGCGGGACACTTTGAAACTACCAGCAGAGTGGTTTGAAGCTAACTTCTTCTCTACGAAAATAAAGTTTGAGAATAACGGCTGATAAATAATTAAAACGTTCCTAGGAACGCGAAATACGCGAGAACTAAGCTACGACAAATAAGAAGAGTCATCCTAACTTTTACAAAACATTCGTCGCAAGAAGATGAGACCAAAAATCATCGATCGTCCCATTACGGATAAAAAGGATTGGTCCACGAAACATTCGCCATTGCATTACGAACAACCAAAAACCATTATACTTTTAAAAAAACATCCGCCACAGAAAAATCAAACCAAAGATCATCCTGCCTCAAAAAAAAGTATCGGATATAAGGACCATCCCTAATAAATACCCATCTCCTCTAAAGCTACCAAAAATAACAAAAAAAAAAAGAAAAAAAAAATAAAGGGTAAAAGATAAATAACCAAAGGTGAATCACGTCGCGACACTAACCGTTTTCAGAGGTCTTCGTCCAAGTTCTCCAATCCTGGCAGCGACTTTCGGCCGCAGCGAACCAACGAACGATCGTAGGATCGGTTGGAACCAAGGGCAGCCAGGAACCCGTTAGGAAACCACGAAGTAACCAACGTGAACCGAAAGGTAGCTGAACCGCGCGTCGACCTCCACCGTTCAAGGTCCGAGATGGCTCTGTCGCGGAGACGTTGCCCTCGTTTGCTTTTAATCCAGGTCCCCACTTCCTGAACACCTGGTCCATTTTGCGTCTCGCTCGTACAACCACGTGCTGCAACAAGCCCGTGCACGCTCCGTACGCTTGGTCACCTGGAGAACGGACGTGTCGGTCGCGTCCACCATTCTTCTCTTCATCTCGTATCTCTGTTCTTCTAGCTGCTGATAATTGTCAGCTGGGGATCTACGCGAGGATTTGGCGAGCTAACTGACACAGATCTTCGTCTCGTGCAGTTTCGACTCGTAGCTTTTCTTTTTTCTATCTTTCGTTGCATTAGATCTCGTCGATAAATTACGTTTGGCGACGTTTTCAAGTTGCCTATCATTGGCGTAATAACTTCTTCAGGCTAAGCGTTCCTCCTATGCTACTTTTCCTCCATCGGAATTACTATCTTTCAATGGCGTTTGTCCTCTTTCCGCTGATAAAAGCAGGATCATGACAACGCGGTTATCGGTACCACCCAACGTACATAGTACTCGTTGCAGTATTTCGTAGGCAAAGCAGCCTCTATCTGCGCCTCGTTTCTTAACTTTTCGTTTTTTCTTCGTAGAAACACGCGTTTGCATAAATATTCGCAGTGGAATTGTGACAACGAACGAAACGCTTCGATAATCGATAAGAAACGGTCGCAACGTCCCAAACTGCTTGGCAGACGCCTGTGCGTGCCAATGGGTCAATACGTTTTTCTTTTTGGAAAAGAAGCGAGCGAATTTTTAAGTCGCCGATCCTTTCCGGTTCTCGTCAATTTTCAATTTTCCATACTTTTTAACGAATATCGTAAAACGTCGAGTGTTAGCGTTCGGCTAAGTTTCAGGGGATTTTAAGGAACAGAACTCCATGCACTCCGTTTCCTCGGCTCTCGTTGACTTCGAGGTGCGAATAGAATCACGAGGAAGCCAGGGTTCGTCACGCACTAATTGTCTCCAGCGTGGACAATCAACGGCTACTTTGCACGGTGGTTTTTCTGGTTATGATTCGGAATGTCAGCCGTTCACGCTGGCGGCGTTCTCCATTTTTCCACAACACCTCAATGAACAATTCTTGTCGATTCATAGATATCTTGTCAGCAAATGCGTTTTGTTGACCGACGATCCTTAAAAACCGGTTCCTCCACACTGACGCTCGCCATCGAGCTTCCTCCAGACCATAAAAGTATCGACGACGTTGAAGAAGGCCTTGATCAATACAAAGTTGCAACGAAAATGCTCACGCTCCGGAACGATCCTTCAAATTACAAAATTAAACTCGTAATATCAATTTTCGAACGAACTTCGAACAAAAATGGTAGCAGGGATAATCCTTCCGCTCTAAAACTAACTCCTAACGCTAAGAATTGTGTTCTTCCGCTAGAAAAATTAGATTCTACCAATGTCCTTTTCATTTAAGTCCTTAAGATTTAAGATTTAAGTCCTTTCACACGGATTTCTTACAAATACAACACCGCAAGACGAATACTTTTAACCAGAGAATTAAATTCTCATATGAAAAAGCGGATCGATTCGCAATGAAAATAGTTTCGATACGTTCGACGGCTCTTGCACTTCGATAGCGGCGTTTTCAATGGCACGTTAGCAGAGGGAAAAGATCCGTAACGCGGATAAAAGTCCCTTGCTATTGTTACACAGACGAATTTCGTCGTCTCGCCATATGGAATTCGTTCGTCGATTAAGGACACAGGGAAAAAGGAGTATAGAGGAACGAGCATGACGATGTTCATGCTCGATAAATCACCAATTCCTTGCTGTTTTATAGTCAGAGGGAGTCGATCGTTTCGATGTTTTTGCGCTTTCTCGGCACAGAAACCCCGTCAGTTTTTCCCCTTTTTTTATCTCTTGTCACACCATGAAATTCTTCCACATTGCTCCGCCAGTGAAACGCCTCTAACGTTTTCCGTTTTACGAGCAGTTTCCGAACCACGTGGCCGGATTTTCACATTTTTGCATCCTCGACCCACAAACCTCCCGTTAATTTCTTTCTTCCAACAGGAATTTCTTGGGTCAGGTCAATGATTCTGCAGGATTCTCTTCGAGAATTTCTTACCTGCTTCGTTCTCGGTCCATCAAACACTTATATTTTGCGAACGATCTTCTCTTCCTCTTTTTAGAATTCTATAGCGTCGCTACGAATTTGAACAAATTCCACAGGATCGATAAACGGTAAATTGATTTGTCTTCGTTGTTCGCAGATGAAACCACGGATCATCGACTCGACGCGGAAAGTAGGAAAAATGCTAGAAGATTAAAAGCTTTGATTCGACATTAGGAAATTCATTCTAATTTTTTTACTTTATGTTCTATTCTATTCTAGAAACTTGAAGTTTAAGCTGTTGGAAATTTTCGAAGATTTTTAAATCGGCGATTTGCAGATTTTTATAGAAACTCGAACAGTTTTCGAGACGCTCCGAGAGATTTGAAGCTTAAGCTGTTGGAAATTTCCGAAGATCTTTAAATCAGCGATTCGCAGATTTTTATAGAAACTCGAACAGTTTTCGAGACGCTCCGAGAGATTTGAAGTTTAAGCTTTTGGAAATTTTCGAAGATCTTTAAATCAGCGATTCGCAGATTTTTATAGAAACTCGAACAGTTTTCGAGACGCTCCGAGAAATTTTAAGCTTAAGCTGTTGGAAATTTCCGAAGATCTTTAAATCAGCGATACGCAGATTTTTATAGAAACTCGAATAGTTTTCGAGACGCTCCGAGAAACTTGAAGTTTAAGATTTTGGAAATTTTCGAAGATCTTTAAATCAGCGATTCGCAGATTTTTATAGAAACTCGAACAGTTTTCGAGACGCTCCGGGAAATTTGAAGCTTAAGCTGTTGGAAATTTCCGAAGATCTTTAAATCAGCGATTCGCAGATTTTTATAGAAACTCGAACAGTTTTCGAGACGCTCCGAGAGATTTTATAGAAAGTAGAAGAATCTTCGTATTATCCCGAAGATGAAGATAGTTCGATTCCACTGGACTTCCGATGGACGCGCAACGAGCCAGGATTTTTCCCTTCCGATTCCGGTCTGGCGGTGCGGTCGCTTGGCCTACTCGAAACCGGAATTGGGTCGTTCTCCGGCGTAGATAACCGCGAAAACGAGCAGCAGGACGCGCATTGGGAAAAAGAGAGAACAGACGACTGTCAAGTGCAGGGATCGTCTACTTTCGTTGTCGGCCGACCCAAACGGAAGGGGAATATCGTGTGCAGAAACTCGTGACTCGTGTGTCGTGTGTCGTGTGTCCTGTGTTTTTTTAATAAACCGACGGATTTTTCTGGAATTGTGAGAAAGATCGAAGGAACTACGTCACGAACGAAAAGAGCGAACACGAAGAAAATTTTGATACCGTGAAAATGGAAAAGCGACCAAGATTTGTAAATGAAACATTCGCGATGCTTTGCGATTGATCTGGAAAAATTGTTGACTGAGATTCTTCAGAAATTATCAATTGACACTCGAAACGCATAGTTCTCTGTTTCTAGCATTTTACTTAATTACTGCAACTCTTTTTATCGTTTAAAAATAATTTATCTGATACTATTTTAAATAGAGTAGAAAAAGGTCTCGTCTTACTTTAAGGCCAAAGACTCGCGAATGTTCACATCTGTCAGCGAAAATAATAATCTTCTACGAATTGTTAATAGATCAAAATAATTCCACTAGTTTCTCTATCAAATACGAGTTGCGATTATTTATTTGAGCTCGATTTACGGAAAAATGAGATTCCTATTAATTAAGATGTCTTTTGATCAGAGTAATTAGAATTTGGCGAACGCGAATCAATATTGGTCAAGTCGGTAAATAAATAAATGTGCTCGTATCTGTAGTATAAAGTATGTCAAGTAATTTTGCAAATGTAAATAGAATATACTAGGATAATTTTTAATGGACATGGGATGGTGTTTGAAAATGGCAGAAAATTCTCAAATAAATAAATAAATCGAATATAAGATATATAAGAAATATAAGAAACGACAAGTATTTGAAGCTTCTGCTTTGCCACGATAATGCCGATTATTTATAAATATTTCTTATCGCGTATCGTAATAGATTTATATGCTAGTAATTGAAAATATTAAATTACAATATTATATATAAGCTACGAGATGTAATTGATTTCTGAAAGAAAACGGAACGAAAGTTTCGGCCGAATGTTAATTAAAAGGCGACAGTCACGATGACTATTCGGACACGGAGAAGTCGTGCAGGGGATTGGTATTGTACGGGTTTATCTAGCATCTAACATCTGCTTTAACCAGTTCCTGGGCACGACTTGACCTCTGTTTGAAACAAGGCCAGACTCTCGCCGCTCGCTGATAAAACTCGCCTTAGAAAGTCTTTTCACCCCTTTCCGCTCTTTGCTCAGATTCCGTGAAGCCGTGTAATAAAACATTTTTCCTTCCTATTTTACGCCTCTCCCGTAGAAATCCAACCAGCTGGTCGGTTTCTTCCTTAACGATCCGTTTGTTTTACCGATCGACTTCCTGTCCCTGGTTACGACACTTATCCTTGAACTTCTTCGTCCCATCGCCAACATCACCGCTTACTTTTATTGTTTCGTGGTCTTAAAATTGATTTACTTCGATATTTACTTATTTTATTTATCTTACTTGTTAATTAAAGGAACTTATACTTGCGGATATTTCGATAGGAGAATCACAGGAGATTGAAATGTCTGAAAATTGCGTTCTTTCGCGGTAGGGATAAAATCGGAGATTGTAAAACTCCAAATCCATCTTCGGATGAATCCTGTAACCTACTAAAATCGCCAACTCTCCTATAGCCACGCTTCACTACCGAGTATAATAAAATGAATAATACTGGAAACTCGAGAGTTTTAGTGTCCGAGGGATAAGGCGACTCGAAAATTTGATATCCACTTACGAGCGAATTTTATAGCCCGATAGAAGCATCGTAATCGTAAGCTATAACGACGTACAGAATCGTTAGAAAATTTCGCACGTGTATAAGCCAATAAGCCGATAATCCTACGAAACTACGAATACGAGGTCGAGATACGGCCGAAGTTGTATCAGCTGAAAAATTCCCTAATTGATCGTGAAAATGTACGTCGTTAATCGTTGCAATTTCCACGACTTAACGAGCGAGGAACGGTGAAACCAGGGAAAAGTGTAGCTGGGAAACGCGTTAAACGATTATTTCTTCCGCTGCGCGTTTTATATGCGGCCAGCGTGAAAAGTGTCCCAGAATCCATCCGAGAAATCCGATATAACGTGCCCGGTTACGAGGGTCTATTCTACGAGTTTCGTGACTTCTCGCGCTAACACGCCGTTAAAAACCTTTCGTTATTCCCAAGTGTACTTTCCATGGAAACTGGTTGTCGATGCGTGAATATCGTCCCGACATCTAGGCTATCCCCTTTCGCGGTTCTTCTTTTTTCCTTATTTTCCCGGCCACTTTCGTTCCGACCTCGCCAAGATGTTAACGTACCGATAATGAATACAAGTATCAAGCAGAGAGAAGACAGGCTGCTGACAATCGTAATTATCCGATCCGCCTAGAAACCAGCGTCGATCGATGTTCCGACGATGTACTTGCAAGTTCGCGAAAATACTCCAACGCTTATGGTTATTAATTGGAAGATGTAGAAACGCAACGTGATATACGAAAACATAAATAAAGTATCGGAAGTGCGGTACTTATTATAATATTCAGTGGATGAAACGAATTTCCATTTAGATACAGTTGGAAAATATACCGGGTGGCCGGCGAGTCGGTCGCTACGAGTTTCCAATTCCTTTCTCGATTTCCACGTGAAACGTTTCGAACGAGAAGTTAGCGAGTTTTCAAGCGGCTACAAACGTCGATACAAGGGACTTGAGGTTTCCTTTAATTATCAATTAATTGACTCTCATTGCCAAACATCTCTCTCGCCAAATTATCTCGTGTGTCTGAAATATCGTGGCTACCGATTCGCGCACCACCCTGTATGTAGAAATTACAAGACATTTTTAATATTCGTATTATACGCGATGGCAATGATTCGGCAGAAACTCAAATAGTCTAAAGTTGATAGAAACGATCAGAAATTTCTACGCTTAAGATAACGTAGCTCGTCGTTAATAGTAAACGGTGTATCTCGATGTTAACGACGTGATAATTTAACTAGGATGTAGCTTTGTAGATCTTACGTATAGGGTGACTCAGGAATAATACAGTAGGTTTGATAAATCGTTCGGCAAACGGTGCAACGATAGAGCGAGAAGTTTTCCTGTTCCTCCTGAAACGAGCTCGTGAATTTGAGCGAACGAGAACATATCGAATGGCCTGTGTCTTAGGACAACGGGCTATCAAAATTGATACCATAAATGAAACTTTCTGTACAATTAATTTCAGACGCCAAAGCGTTGCGAGAATACGTTGTCGAAATCTTTCTGCGGAGTCCCCTTCGCCCACGCCTCAGCTGGAACTAAACGAGCACTTTGTCAACGGCAATTGGAGTAAGGCTGACGATTAAGAGACGAATTTCGCCTTCACGCTTTTTAGAGAACACGTCGACTCTAGTTTCTCGCGTGTTAAAGACGCCGAATCGCCGAACATCCTGTTTAGTGCAACAGACACACCGCCATAGAAACGTCTTAAACACATCCAGCGTCTTTCGCGTTTCTACGAAATGCCCGATCGCAGAATGGACCAGCAGATTATTACGACGAAAGTCTTATCGCTCGTCTTGTTGCTATTCGCGAGCTCGGTTCGCGCGAAACATCACGCCAAGTCAAACAACCTGACTCCAGATGAGGCGGTGAAGCCAGTCGAAGAGTTCGTCGAGGAATCCTCCACCGAAGACCAATTTTCCTTGGAATCCGCGACGACCACGGAGTCCGCCACAACTGTGCAGACCTACCAGAAGCTCACACTGTCCATCAACGCCAGGAAGAACGTTTCTAGAGAATTCAGACCCAGTGTGCATCTAGGTGCGGTATCGTAATTTTGAGTGAATGCGCAACAGAGAGTTTGAGCGAAAGATTGCGTGAAGCGATAGTGAATGGAACGGATGCTTATCGATATTCAAGGTACCGATAGCGAGTGATTCGGAGAATGTTGCGCATGAGGATTGGGATGCGTTGTGCGTGCGAGATCCTTAACCCAGCTGCGATCCTCCGATCTTTGTATTTCCACTTTGCTCTTGTTTCAAGAAGTTTCAAGTCACGAAGACTTATCTCTCGCTATATTCGTAATTCTAATATTCGCTAAACCATCGAATGCCAGGCTCAACAATTTTTCTACATAGGTGAAATTAAAGAATCCAGAATCAGTAACGTTCCCTTCAACGCTGTCCATCATTTCAACTTCGACAATGGAGTGGATCCTGGCTCGTATCACCAACATTTAAAAGATTTCCAGATAGTCTTCCAGCCTACGGCCAGGACTCTGCAAACTCTTCAGACTGGCAATCAAGGGAATTCTTATCAGAATTTATTCGAAACTGTTGTCGCACCAACTGAAGAGAGTATGAAAGATGCAACGCCGCAGAATGGTTACGTGAAGTTTCAAGACGACGCGTTGGATGCTACCAGACTCCAGTACGGCGACTCTTCCAAGGACCAAGCTTTCCATCAGCAGTTTGCTCACTCGGTTACGGAAAATATGGGGGCGCAGTACGACTCGACGGACCAACAAATCTTCCAGAATTTAGAGAAGCCTGTTTTCGAACAGCAAACGTCCACTGTTTGGGGAAAACCGTCAAAATTTCAGGCTGAAACTCAGAAGCACGAGGGAAGCTTTCCAAAACCGGAACTGAACTCTGATCCTTTAAAGACGTCACATCATGGCGGATTTTATGATCATCAGAATCAGCAACAGTCAAATTTGCAAAATTTCGAGTTATTCAGGAAGCCGGGTAACGGGGTGGTCTATGTTCAGGAGTCGTCGTTTCTCACAACTAGGAAGTATCCTTATCCTATTTATCAGCCACACCGTGGATATCATCAAGTGGATTTTATCAATGACGAACGTCCATACTATCCTGTGAAGAAAAGGTGAGCGTTCACTTTTCCTTCGCCTTTGAAAATATCTTCCAAGCTGTTACCTCTCCTCTAGATCGGTGTTTCCCAATCTCTTTTGAATCACTATTCTCCACCGCAATAGCCAAAAATAATTTACACGTCACACAACTTCACCGCATATTACGATATTTGTACAGAGTGAACCTGTGCTCGCCGCGACGAAAATTTTCGAAATAGTCGCGTTAAGGCGAGCGAGCGTCGAGAATTTTCAAAGTAAAATTCCAGACATCTTTTTCGTGGGAAAAATTACACTTGTGCCTCTCTTGCATCGAGTCTGTCAGTTTTGCGACGCCTAAATTATTTTTCTCCTCCCAGTCCTTGTAATAATACGAAAATTCCTGAATACATCAAAATAGCTGCTTTACTCGTCCAAAGATATTATTCGCTTACTTGATTCTCTCCACAGAGTGTCCCCTTGGAAAAAGATCTTCCATCTGATCGGCGCTATTCTGCCTCTCGGTCTGCTCATAGCTGCTCTAACTCCAAATGTCGTAAAGGTCGACAACACTACGTGAGTGCACTTTCGTTTTTTTCCGCTCCAAAAGCGCGTCTACTGGAATTCTAATCACGAACGAAACCCTTCAGCCAGCCTAACATCGTTTTGTCCAAGTGGAGGGTCGCTGACCTTCCAGTGGAACATAAACATGCGAGATTCACGGATTCCTTCAACGACTGCGAGGAAAGATCCATTTGTGATATGATCTTGGCTGGCGGCGACGCTGGATCGACCGTGTTGCAGAACATTTTGTGGAACCTGGCGACAAGGTAATTGTTCGATCGTTAGAAATTAAGAATAAATAGAAGAAGAGGATTTTGGGAAAAGGTCGAGTAATTTTATTTATACTTGTGATCGTGAAACTTACGTCGCTATTAATACGTACTAACTGGAGATTGGATAATTGTTTAATCGTTTGGAGTAAATTTGGGAGGAAAGTTTTCGAGACACATAGAAAAACGTTAAATGTAATTTTACTCGTGAGAGTCGTCCACAAGTTCTTGTAAATCGTCCGCTGGATAATTCTTCAATTATTTGAAAAATCGCGAACAGAATATTGGGAAAATTTCACGTAATTTTGTTTGAAGTTATGAATCAAACGTCTTACGAATCTAGGACTGGATAGTCGTTTGATTATTTGGAAAACTAAGGATAGAATTTTTAGAAATGGAAATATCGAATGATTTCGTTTATAATCGTGGTTGTAAGACTCGCGTAGAATTCTTGGAAACCTGTAAACTAAGAAACAGCGACAAGTGATAGTAATCTTAACGTTTAGTAGGTTAAAAATCGCTTTATTAGCTCTGCAAAACGCCGTTCGTTTACTCTCAGCCGATTCATTAGTGGATTTTTAATAGCTTGCTAGCCAGTTAATGGTGTCTATGCAATTAGAAAAGTGGAACAGCGAAGGCGATGTTTAAAACACGCGTGAGTTATCCGTTCGGAGACAATTTTTGTTTCTCTGCGTACGGAATAAAGAAAAAAAAATAAAAGATAATTTATTTGTAAAGAAACGCTCCAACTTTTCCCAACGATTTCTAAAATATGAAAAAGAGAAAATTTCTCTTTTATTCCATTTGTAGAAATTTGAAAATTATTTATCAACTCTTTCGACGTAACGGATCCTTTTTATTGTTAGAACATCGACAACAATGGCGAAAGAAAGCGGACTTCACGACGTTTTCGAGGCGGTGAAGAAAAGGGATTGTACCAACGTCCTCTGTTAATCTCTTCTTTAATTTGCGATGAGAAATATAGAACCGGACGAGGGTAACAGTGATTCCCTGCATTATAATCACGGATGTGAGCAATTTTCACGGTGAAAAATTGAAACCTGCTAATGTTCAACTTTCTCCAAACGATCGTAATAAGAATAAGACATAGAAACGGACTCGTAGAAACTTAGCAGAAAGTAGCTGCTAAGTAATTACTGCTACCATTCCGACTCTTTATACGTCGATTAATATTTCTGTAAATCGAAAATAACCGTAAACTCGAGATTATTGGCGCAATCTGAATTTTTATAATTAGAAAAAAATAGGGAACAGCGAATTATTATTCAGCCCATTTTGCTTCTAACAATAACATATTTATATTTCCAATAATTCGATACTTTACTTTTACTGAATTTCCATTGGATTATTTCGAGAATAAAACACTCTTGTATATAATAGTTTTGTCAATTTTATGAACATTTCGATTCTTTTCAATTCAACTTCGTCAATCTGCCAACGTGTAGAAACCAATTTGTTAATTCTCTATTCACGCGTTTCAATTGCTGATGTACAAATTATCATTCAACGAGAATATATATGTCATAAAATATTTCTGTGATTCGAAAATAACCGTAACTTCGAGATTATTGGCGC